>JAUTBZ010156334.1:0-25696 GCA_032361785.1 Lepetodrilus galriftensis
TGCGAAGAACGCGCCTTGCCAGAAGACAAAATTTCTTACCTGAATTTTTCGGGTTTCCGAGTGACAGGAGTATAAATAAAAAAAAATCAGCCCCATACTATCAATATAGAATAAAATATATTACGATGATAATAGTAATCAAGAAATAATAAAAATAACAATTACTATACTTCTTTTAAATATAAAATATTGCCAATATATTAGAAATATATCATTTTGATATCCGCAAATTCAGCACACTGTTATTGCGGGGCATGGGGGGAAGCATATGGCGAAACCAAGCAAGACAGACCTGCGTCTTGATATGATTGAGAAAGCCTATCAGATCGCGTCAGGCCAGGATAACTGGCAAGATTTTATGGGACTTTTTTCAGCTTTTCCCGCTGTAAAAATCAGCATGATTAAACATAATCATAATTTTTCAAAGCTGGATACCCTGATCCCCCACAATTATGATCCTGAATTTATCAAGTCCTATATCAACTATTATGCCAAGAAAAATCCTAAAACAGCCTTTTCAAAGGATATGCTTCAAAATCCAAACGGATGTTGGGGGCATGACTTTATCAGGCCAGACCTTTTGGCAAAAACTGAATTTTATCAAGACTGGCTTAGACCACAGGGAAATCTG
Organism: Lepetodrilus galriftensis; assembly: GCA_032361785.1. Lineage (NCBI taxonomy): Eukaryota > Metazoa > Mollusca > Gastropoda > Lepetellida > Lepetodrilidae > Lepetodrilus > Lepetodrilus galriftensis. The sequence continues at coordinate 632 of JAUTBZ010156334.1, forward strand.
GCAACGGGTTACGGCTATAATATCATACAGGAAAAAGCAGGGCAGAACGACCGTTATATCTCCTTTATCAGCCATGTTTCTGTTGACTATATTGAGGAAACCGAAGAAATAAAAAGGCTCATGCATGATGTTGGCGATCATCTCAGGCGGGCTTTAGCGCTGCAAAAGCACCTTATTCACCAAAAAATACACTATCAAAATTTTGAACATGTCCTGAACTGCCTACAAAACCCTGTTATTATTACAGACAAAAAAGGCAAACTTTACTTTGCCAATCACTGGGCAGAAAAATTGTTGTCTCAAGGCGACCTTATCCATTTAGATCGCGGTAAAGTTCTGACATTTAACAATCCAATACATGAAAATATGGCCAAACACCAGTTGGCAGGATTAACATCCCCCGACAACCATACTGATCACCTCAGCCTTCAGTTACGCACGTCCAATAATGATTTGATGACGCTGTTCACCAGCCCTATCACCATGTCCCCCACCCAAACCAAAGGTTTTGATTTGTTCTGGAAGACCCCAGGCTATATCGCCTGGTTCTTTATAAAACACACAACCCTGCCGCAAGTTGATGAAAATATCGTCAAGTCTGTTTTGGGGGTAACATCCGCCGAGGCCAAACTCGCTGTCGCCCTGATGCAGAACAAGACACTTTTGGAATATAGCGTTGAGCGTGGTATCAAGATCAGCACCGCCCGTGTGCAGCTTAAATCACTGCGCGAAAAAACGAACTCCCAAAATCAGCAAGAACTGGTTGGCCTCCTGAACCGCCTGTTTGGTTCTTTTAAACTTTAAAGACCAACTGCCTTATCTATTCATGTGCCCTGACAACCAGATTTAAGTGCCAAAGCATGGCAATAAAGACCAGCAACGCACCGCCCTGATGCAACACACCAAGCGACACAGGCACAACCATCAGCAAGGTGGCAATACCCAGGCCAATTTGAACAATAATCGCTGCCACCATAAGCCAGGCCGATTTCATCAGGATACCGTCAGAAATGCGGTTCAGCAATATGGCATGGATCACTGCCCAGACAGCCACCAGATAAGCCGTCATACGGTGGTCAAACTGTGTGGTCAGATGATCCTCAAACAGACTTAAAAAAGCCGTTGGTTTTTGCCAAAGCCCCCCTGGAATAAACGCACCATCCATAAGAGGCCAGGTGTTATAAATTTTCCCGGCATGAATACCAGCCACAAAAGCCCCCAGTAAAATCTGGACAAAAATCAGGGTCAGCAACAGGCCGCCTGAAATGATCGCCAGTCTTGGTACAGGCAACACCAGAATAAAATCGGGTTTTTTCAGCAAGCCAAACACAACCCACAGCATATAGCCCAAAATCAGGACAGCCAAAGCCAGATGGGCGGCAAGGCGATATTGAGAAACATCGACCCGATCAACCAAACCGCTCATGACCATATACCAGCCCATAGCCCCCTGAAGGCCACCAAGCACAAACATCACAATCAATTTAGGTTTTAGGAAAGATGGAATTTTACCCAGAGCCAGCAAGACTATGAAAGGAAGGAAGAACGCAATCCCAATAATACGCCCCAAAAAGCGATGTCCCCACTCCCACCAGAAAATAGACTTGAACGCCTCCAGGCTCATGCCCTTATTTTCCTTGATATATTCAGGAATAAGCTTGTATTTCCCAAAGGCATCCTGCCAGTCCGCATCATTAAGGGGCGGGATCATACCAACAATTGGTTTCCATTCGGTGATGGAGAGACCCGAATTGGTCAGGCGCGTTGCCCCGCCCAGCATCACCATTAAAAAAATCAGGACGCAAACAAAAAGCAGCCATATAATCACAGCCTTACTGACCGCTTCTTCTTCCTCATACATATTGCACAACCCTTATTATCTAAGGACACCCGCAACAATAATCACTCGATTTGACTTGATCTTTTGCCCGTCAGTGTCGTTCCCAAAATGGTTACATAGTCCACTATGCGCCCATTTTGAGCCTAACTGACAAACAAAATTTCTGCGCCAACTATGCGCGATTATTTCTGAGGGTGTCCTAACGCTCAAAAGACAAGCGATAGCCTGCCTTGATACTGCATAGGTGTAGCGATATTTCAGCAATATCTCAAGTAGGTTAATCTGGCTATTTGCATTTCATGTGCCTTCTGTAAGGGCAACAACTTAAAACAAGAATGGCAAGCCACTACTTCTTGATAACCACTTCACCGTCTTCCTTGGTAAAACCACCAATATCAGCATTGGGCAGAATTTTGAGAATGACTTCTGATGGGCGGCACAGCCTTGTTCCAATCGCGGTTTCAACAATGGGGCGATTAATAAGGATGGGATGTTCCATCATAAAATCTATCAGTTCCTCATCTGACCATTTCGGGTCTGACAGCCCCAATTCATCAAAGGGCGTGCCTTTCTGGCGGAGCAAATCACGGACAGGCGTTGCCATCGCCGCGATAAGCGTCACCAGTCTGTCACGGCTTGGCGGCGTTTTGAGATATTCAATCACCTCAAAGTTTGCCCCGCTTTGCTCAATCATGGCAAGCACATTACGCGACGTGCCGCATTTAGGATTGTGATAAATGGTTATTTTTGTCTTTTGTGTTGGCATAGCATCTCTCCCCCTGACAGTTTCTCAAATAATAGTCTTAGGACACCTGCAACAATAATCGCCCGACTTGACTTGATCTTTTGCCCGTCAGTGTCGTTCCCAAAATGGTTACATAGTACACCTACCCCAAACAACTGCAAGAAACCAAAACAAAAAAAAGACCAGCGTTGGGAGCGCTGGCCTTTTTTAAGGAGTATGAACTTGGGAGTGTTCAAAAGTAAAAGTAGAAAATGATCTAATTTGGGAGTATGCCCCCAACCAGACTGGATAGGTCTGGCTGAGGCTTTTTAATCATTTGTTAAATATAATATAACCCCGCCCTGCGGCCACCAAAAGGCACAAATTTGTTCTTGTTGTGAAAAAGGGTTAATATTAGCTTTTACCTAATTATCCCCCTAAACCACCATATGCCGTGCCCGTGCGCCGCGCTCTATGGCTGTGGTTGCCAGATTATCAATTTTGAGTTCATCTTGTAAAATATTGAGGAAACTCTCCTCTTCCTTGGCGATTGACAAGTCGACAGCCGCAATTTCAAAAGCCAGGGCATAGGCTGTTTCATAAAGTTTTGGTGGCAGGGCTTCCTTGACCAGGCCAAGCATAATATCAAGCCCATTGACTTCCCCTAACAAGGTGGCGCAGGCCTCTGCATTTGGCACAATATTCTCTTCGTCAAACCCTTTAAAGACAGGCAGTGTTGTGACAATATGATCTATCCGTCTCAGCTCTTCGTCACGCATATTATTATCGACAGCTGAAGTGGTCACCATTACATAAATCAGGGCTTCATGGACAGTAAGCTGTTTGTTCATATTCTTATTTTTCTCTTTAGGTTAAGTGTGAGACTGTCACTTAAATAAAACGACAAGACCTTATAAATTATAGGATGAAAACACCAAATCTTAGTCTCTGATCAGGTAAGTCATAATATACTAAATCACAAAAAGAATGACACTCATATTTTCAGGGAATGTGCAGCCTGTCAGGATCACCTTCACCTTGAAAGAATTGTCCATTTTGTGTATTCCCATTATAGTATCAAAGCCTATGCACGTCTATCAGAATAAACGGTTATTAAAATTTTGGCTCAAAACAAATTATTTTGGTTGCAGCCCCTGCCCCAACTTGCCATAAATATTTTATCACCCTTTTTCATTTAATAATTTATTGGTAAACCAGCATGACAGATACCCTCATTTCCGATCTCAAAGCCGCTGCCCAGGATGCAAAAGCCTGGCCTTTTCAAGAAGCCAAAGCCCTTCTGAAACGCATTGACAAAATGAAGGTCAAACCTGAGACCGTTCTGTTTGAAACGGGATACGGCCCCTCTGGCCTCCCCCATATCGGCACGTTTGGCGAAGTTGCCCGCACCACGATGGTCATGAATGCCTTTTCCATGCTCTCTGACCTCCCGACCCGCCTGATCTGCTTTTCAGATGATATGGACGGTTTGCGCAAAGTACCTGAAGGTCTACCAAACCCTGAACTGCTGGAAGCCAACCTTGAAAAAGCCCTGACCAGTGTGCCTGATCCATTTGGCACCCATGACAGCTTTGCCGCCCATAACAATGCACGGCTGCAAAAATTCCTGGACGAATTTGGCTTTGACTATGAGTTTTTCAGTGCCACCAAATGCTATCAAGATGGCATGATGGACGAAACCTTGCTTAAGATTTTGAAAAATTATGACAAGGTGATGGATATTATTCTGCCGACCCTGCGCGAAGCACGCCGCCAGACCTATTCTCCCTTCCTGCCTGTTTGCCAGAAGACCAACAAGGTGTTGCAAGTCCCGGCTGAAAGCATTGACGCCGAAAAAGGCACAATGACCTATAAAGACCCTGAAACGGGCGAGATGATTGAAACGCCTGTCACAGGTGGCCGTGTCAAATGCCAATGGAAAGTGGACTGGGCCATGCGTTGGGTTGCGTTGGGTGTTGACTATGAAATGGCTGGCAAAGATTTGAGCGAGTCCGTTATTTTATCCAGTAAAATTTGCCGCGTGCTTGGCGGCCAGCCACCGACTGGTTTTTCCTATGAGCTGTTTTTGGATGAAAAGGGCGCAAAGATTTCTAAATCAAAAGGCAATGGCCTGACCATTGACGAATGGCTGCGCTATGCCACACCTGAAAGCCTGTTTCAATTTATGTATCAGGCCCCGCGCAAGGCCAAAAAGCTTCATTTTGATGTGATCCCAAAAACGACAGACGAATATCTAAAACATCTGGAAAATTATCCAGCAGCTGAACCCAAGGCCAAGCTCAGCAACCCTGTCTGGCATATTCATTCAGGCAACCCACCAGAAGCCAAGCTGCCAATCAGTTTTGCCCTACTGCTTAATATTGTCTCGGCCTCCAATGCCGCTGACAAGGATGTGCTATGGGGGTTTATCAAACGTTACGCACCAGATGCAACCCCTGACAACCAGCCTGAACTGGACAGGCTGGCAGGCTATGCCATCACCTATTTTCATGATTTTGTAAAACCGACCAAGAAATATCGCCCCCCCACTGACAAGGAAAAGGCTGCCCTGACTGATTTGGTTGCCAAACTTGAAGCCCTGCCCGCTGACAGCGATGCCCAAACCATTCAGTCAGAAGTGTTTGCCGCAGGTAAGGAGCATGAGTTTGAAAATCTGCGTGAATGGTTTCAGGCTCTGTATGAAATCTTGCTTGGCCAGTCACAAGGACCGCGTTTTGGTGGCTTTGCTGAACTTTATGGCCTTGAAGAAACCATTGCCCTTATGAAACGCGCCTTGGCAGGCGAAGACTTGAGCGCGTAATACTAAATCTCATAAGGGGCAACTCTTATACCAAGTCTCTATGCCCTGCCAGTTGGGGATTACCTTCATGTTGAAAGCAAGCCCCCTTATGAGAACCAGTATAACTTGTTCTTCACTTGAATATGAGAAGCCCTGTTCTTTTTGAAGACAGGGCTTTTTTGATGTTCTCCAGAACAGTCCAAAACCTAGAATTTATCAAAAAACTATTGCATTTTTTGCACAATTATTATCTTATGCACCTGTATTTTGCGATGCTTATGAGATATTTCAATCTCCTTTTCAGAAAATATCCTAAATTCCATATTTTTCTTTAAAGTCTCCTTATTTCGGGGAGTCTCTAGCAAAAAATCACGACCAAACACCAGACCTGTTTCCGCTATATTTTGAAAACGCCTCACAAAATTTTGCAACAAAACAAGTCATTTATGCACCTGCTTCAGAGCCAGAATATAATAGCGTTAAGATATCACCCATTCTAAATTTATTTCCAAAGGTCGCCTTCCCATGAAATATTTGTCAACCGCCAAACAGTTTCTCAAAACCCATTTCAAAACACTCTTTGCCCTCGTCTTTCTGGCAGGGCTTTCAGGCTATTTCAGCAAAGGTCTCTATTGGGGAAAGACCTGCAACCAGATCGAAAATGGATCAGGGCAATGTTGGGATCAGGGAGATATCAGCTGGTGGTACAAAACCTCCCAGGGATCCCGGCTGTTGCCAAAAAGTTGGTTCATGTCATTGGAACGGGCAGACAGCGCAGAAAAATTCTCAAAGCCCAAAAATATGGAACGCTACCACTATATTCAGCAAGATATGGCGCAAGGCAGTCTCCCTGTCGGTTTTGCGATAGACCCACCCCGCGCCCGAAGCAAGCTGAATTATCTGACGTGTCTTATCGGCATTGGCTGTCCTTCCTATCTCAATAGCCGCGCATATGTTGGCCTGACCTGCGCCGCCTGTCATACTGCCAAAATTACCTTTAACAATAAGAGCCTGTTAATTCAGGGCGCGCCAGCCCAGTCTGATTTTCAAAGCTTTCTTGAAGACCTGCGGCTTGCCCTGAAGGAAACCTATCAAAACAAAGAAAAATTTGTCCGCTTTGCCCGTGGGGTCGCCAAGGAAGAAAGACTGAAAACCAAAATGTCTGCCGCCTTTGTCGGGGCATTGCGCCAAAATGTGGGGGCTGTCATTGAGTGGTTTGATGCCCGTTATGAAAAGAACTTTGCCCCAGGCGCGCCCCGTTACGGGTTTGGCCGCCTTGATGCCCAAAGCCATATCCTGAACAAGGTTGCCTTGGTAGCCGACCCTTCCAATGTGTTTGACAAAAAACATCTCTCTGATGCCCCAACCAGCTATCCCCAGTTATGGAACATTCACCAGCATGACAAATTGCAGTGGAACGGCCTTGCCCAAAGTGATTTTTTACTAAAAACAGATATTGGCGCGCTTGGCCGTAATGTTGGCGAAGTGATTGGCGTTTTTGCAGAAATAAAACCCGACAACAGCAAACTGAATGGCTATAAATCGTCCATTCGGCTTAAAAATATTATGGATCTTGAAAAACTACTACACAGGTTGCGCTCTCCCAAATGGCCAGAACAGCTGTTAGGCAAGCCTGATCCTGACAAGGTCGCGATGGGTGAAAAGATATTTGCTGAAAAATGCTGGCAGTGCCATACCGATCTGGAACAGGATGACCTGACAACGCCTATCCGCGCCGAAATGACCCCCGTCTATGATCCGCAGCTTGGCACAGATATCTGGACAGCCTGTAACCCGCTGCTTCATGTCTCCAAGACAGGGCTTCTTTTTAATAAAAAGGATGGCTATATTCGGGGAAAACCCCTCAAAGAAGTGGATTCAACTGTGGCGATGCTCCGCAACATGATTGCCGGTGGCATTCTTGGTCAGGCAAAAGACCTGAAAAAAGAAATTGGTAAAAATATTCGTTTTATCAAGACCCCTGACAATAATGCCTTCCAACCAGCATTAGGCTCTGCCAAAACCAAAAAGCAGACAGCTAAATCTGCCAAAAGAACCCGTCTTGTAGCCAGTCTCTCCCAAAAAGCGCTTGCCAATCGAGATTATCAGGCTTTTTTCAAGCGCAAAGAGGGACAGAAACAATCCTGTGAGAATCTCAAAAACCACCCGCTCATGAAATATAAGGGACGTCCCTTAAATGGTATCTGGGCCACAGCGCCTTTTTTGCATAATGGTTCTGTGCCCACCCTATATGACCTGCTCTTGCCTGAAAAGGAACGTCCCACCAGTTTTTATGTCGGCTCTTCCCAATTTGATGCCAATAAGGTTGGCTACAAATCAAAAAAGGAAGACTTTAGTCCTGAGGAACTGGCAAAACTGCAACTATTTGAGGTTCAAAAAAATGGCAAAGACATTCCTGGCAACTCAAACAAGGGGCATAGTTATGGCAAGGGGTTAAGCCTTGAGCAACGTGACGCCTTGCTGGAATATATGAAATCTTTATAGGCGTGTCCTGATGTTTTATACAGGACATATAAAAATTATGCTTCATTCTTGTGCGAATCAGTTATTGCTTTAGCCAATAAAATAATATTTGGGAAAAGCTGGCAGGGCTATCGCCCTCAGCTTTTTCTGGAATGCGGGGTTAAAATAATGAAATCACTTTTTTCAATCATTTCTGTACTGGCCTTTTTGGCAGTTGGCAGTTTTACAAGTGTACAGGCACAAGAAGAGGCAGCCGAACCGGTTGAACTGTTCGACACTTACCGTAACCTGTATCATGTCCAGATCAATGAACATGGCGCGATCCTGAAATCAGAAGAGGCAGGCGAAACCCTGTTTATCGGTAAGGATTGTGATGTGACCTCACCCAAGCATGGCAAGGGTATGTGGAAATATTCCGCCTCTGGTATTTTGGTGCAGTTTAAGGAAAGACGCTTTGTATTTGGCCGTCAAAAACTGGCGATCAAGGGCAGCGAAAAATGTAAAATGAGCCTTTAGAGGCTTGCCAAAAATTTAAATATACCTAACTGATGTTACGCGTTCCAAAGGCACGTAGCCTTTTCGCGCTAATACGCGCCCTTTTTTATAATGAGAGGCGTTGCCCTTTACTTCGCTTTTGCTCCGTATTTCCATCTGAGAAGCAAGTTTTGACGACTTGTCTAAAATTTGCGCAACATCAGATACCTAAAAAAGCCCCCCTACTTTTTCAGTGAGGGGCTTTTGTTTTATCAGCAAGCAACCCTTAAAACAAAAGTGGCAAGCCACGAGAGCATCCTGCATTTTAATTCGGTCAAGAGGCTGCTCCACAGCCCTTATTGGTCGCATAGTCTAAACCAGATAAATCGTAACAACTTATCTTGATTATGCTCTAATAAGAACCGCGATCCATTTTTTTCGGCGCTGCATGGGAACCACGAGACATCATTTTCTTTTTATTCCAATAACATTTCGTCTGCTTTTTATTGGCATGAGTACCTTTAGGACAAGGCGTACATCTACCTTTACGGCGCACCTTGTTCTTGGCACAAGATTTTGTCAGCTGATACAAACCTTCTGTTGCAACGCTTTTTTGTGCTACAGCCACTGAAGACACCATGCCAAATGTTGCCACAGCCATAACTGTCATTACAAAATGTTTTTTCATATTACTCCCAATCATATTATCATTTGATCCTTCATTTAACCTGCGCCTACAGTTAGATAAAAAAGGCTGGTAATATACAACTCACCTTTCATCACTAAAAATTGAGATGAGTTGTATTGAAAACCATATTGCCTAAATGACAGATAGTGCATAGTGCGAGCAAATCGAATCGATTTGCGGGTTAAGATATGCGCCATTAAAGGGCTAGAGCAAGGTCGACTGACCGAAATTGCTTGCAATTTGCTCTAGATATCGCTCTGAAGCGATGCCCCCTGTGGCCTTAATACGCCTCAGCTGTTGCCTTTGGGCGTCACGCCTGCCTCCTCTTCTCATCTGAAATTCATAGGTTTCCATGTCATGGGAGTATAAAAAGCAGCAAGCCTATGATATTCATACTAATTTTTATCAACCTTTGCTTTGCAGGCGCAAATGTAATAACCTGTATAAAAATATGATTTTGAAGTGATACTGAGTGTTGTTGGCAGATCCTGAATGAGAGAACCATCACCCCGCAAAATAGTATCTATTTTGTAAACCTGGTATCTACCCCCATTATAAGTGATCCTGCACCCCATGAAAAAAACATCCCGCCTGAAACAAAGACTAGACCGTTTAGAAAATCACTTGCATGATGAAAATCCTGATCTGGTTCAGGCCGTCGATGCCCTGAGGGATATGGATGATGTCGCGCACCGTATGGGACTGCTGCCTGATGGCGAATCCTATGCCAACAAGGTCTCCTGGTGGCCGCTCATTTCAGTGCTGGGTACTTTTTCAGCTGGTAAATCCAGCTTTATCAATAGCTTTTTGGGCGAACAAATTCAAAAAACGGGCAATCAGGCGGTTGATGACCATTTTACTGTCATCACATATAGTCGCGGCGCAGAGTCCCAAACCCTGCCTGGTCAGGCGCTGGACAGTGACCCGCGTTTCCCCTTTTACCGTATTTCAGAAGAGCTGCATGAGGTTATTCCAGGTGAAGGCGAAAAGATTGACCATTATCTACAAATGAAGGTTGTGCCAAGTGAAGTGCTGAAAGGTAAAATCCTGATCGACTCCCCTGGCTTTGATGCTGATGAGCAGCGTAAATCTGTCCTTGAGATTACAGACCATATTATTAGCCTGTCTGATCTGGTTCTGGTCTTTTTTGATGGCCGTCATCCAGAAGTGGGGGCGATGCGTGATACCCTGTCCCATTTGGTCTCCCCTGCCCGCGACCTCAAGGACAGCGATAAATTCCTGTTTATCCTCAATCAGGTTGACACCTCAGCGCGTGAAGACAATCTTGAAGAGGTTGTTGCCGCCTGGCGCAGCGCCCTTTCCGCGCATGGTCTTAGCACTGGTAATTTCTACGTTCATTTTAATGAAGAGCTTGCCGTGCCTGTTTCTGACGAAAAAGTCTGGGCGCGCTATGTCAACAAACGCAATAATGACTATCAGCAAATTACAAAACGTATTCGCAATCTCGACACCCACAGAACCTACCGCATTGTCGGCAAGCTCAAACCATTGGCCAATGACATTGAAAATAAAGCCGTTCCGCGTTTGCGTGAGGCTATTTCTGAATGGCGCAAAAATGTTTGGATCACCGACTTAATGTCCTTTGCTGTCATGGCTCTGGTCACATTACTGTTTATGAATGCTGCTGATAAATATCTTGAAAAAAGCGACTTTCTATTCTGGTTGATGACGCTCTTTGTCCTGGGCGGCCTTGTCATAGCCCATTTTTCAGCCCGAAGCTTTTTTGCCCGTAGTGGTGCCAGCAAACTAAAAGAAGAAAGCTATGGCGATATGGATCGTGCCTTTCTTAAAAACACCGCTGGCTGGCGCAGTATTTTCTTTTCTGAGCCAACAGGTTTTAATTCACGTTCCAGCAAAATTCTGGAAACAATTCGTGACAAGTCCGAAGCCATGATTGTTGCCCTCAATACCAAAATGGCAAATCCATCAGGCAAAGGTGGTCGCAGATCAACGACACCTGCACCGCGCGCTGTCGTGAATACACCAGCACAACAGACAAAAACAGTCACCAGCACGCCAAACCAACCCATAGAAACCGTTGTTGCGCCCAAACCGACAACTGTTCCTCAAGTCGAAACGGTGCAGAACATTCCCCAAAAGGCAAGTGCAGCCGCTGCTGTAACAGCTGCCACCTTGAGCCAAATTCCGGTACGTACAACCCCAACGCAAGATGTGCGCCCTGCCACCACTGATGAGGTCAGGACAGCCACTTTGCAAACAGAACCCCCAATTGTCAAAGCAGCTGAAAAAGTTGTGGTTGAGGAAATTGTTGAGGTCAGGGAGAAGCCGGTTACCACCAGCATTCCCAAGGTGACGATACCCGAACCAACAGCTACACCTCCCAAAGAGAGCGTTAAAACACCAACATTTAATACAGATATTTCACTGCATAATGAAAAGATTGATATCATTGAAGTTGATGAACCAGCCCCAAAACCTGTTCAAAACGGGCGCGCGTCTTCCGAAACAGAATTTAAACAGGCTACGGTCAAAACGGTTTCTAATGGTGCTGCTTCAACAAGCATCCCTGTCATCAAGCCAGAAAAACCAAGAACCAAAATCAAAAAATTGCCAGATATTTTGACCCATAGTCCTGAGAAAACAGAAAAGACAGAGAAGGCAATAACGCCAGCCCCAAAAGTAGCTTCAACGCCTAAATTGCCTTTGACCAAGCCACTCAAGCACACCTCCCCAGACAAGGTTTCGTCTGGTTCTGAGAAAAAAACAAAGATCGAAGACGCTTAAGCATCTGATTTATGTCTTTTGGGCATAAATCACAAAAATGCCTTTTTTCAGTCTTGGTCATGACAGGATGTGACGGCATATTATAGTTAACAGATTTCAAAAAGTTCTTAATTCCCAAATAAAGCACTTGAAGCTCTTTAAAAGAGTTATCCATTTTGTAAACTGCTAAAACTACTTTTCTATTAGTGAACTCTCCCAAGTTCATGCTCCTTCTAAAAGGCCAGTGCTCCCACACTGGTCTTTTTTAATGTTTGTAGTTCATAACTGATGTTACGCGTTCCAAAGGCACGCAGCCTTTTCGCGCTAATACGCGCCCTTTTTTATAATGAGGGGCGTTGCCCTTTGACTTCGCTTTCGCTCCGTATTTCCATCTGAGAAGCAAGTTTTGACGACTTGTCTAAAGTTTGCGTAACATCAGTTCATAACTCTTTTATTTCGGGGCATTTTTTGGGGGTCATACAGGCATAAATTTCAGAGACTCTCTTTATTGATATTCCCCCATTTTGCTCACACCCTAAAGGATGCCCTCATAAACCTCATCACAGCAAGAACATTTAAACTTCATATAAATGTTTCCTCATAAATCCAAGAGTCTGGTTGAATATTCAGTCAGCCCCTAAACCAAAATCTGACCCAAAAATTCTTTGGTGCGTTTGTGTTTGGGGCTGCCAAAAAATGTTTCAGGGCTGGCCTGTTCCACAATCTGCCCCTGATCCATAAACACCACCTGATCTGCAACCTCACGGGCAAAGCCCATTTCATGGGTCACAACCAGCATGGTCATGCCGCCGCCTGCCAGATCAATCATCACGTCCAGCACTTCCTTAATCATTTCAGGGTCAAGTGCTGAGGTCGGTTCATCAAACAACATAACTTTGGGCTGCATACAAAGAGAACGGGCAATCGCGACCCGCTGCTGTTGGCCGCCTGAAAGCTGGCCTGGGAATTTATGCGCCTGCTCAGGAATTTTCACCTTTTCAAGATAGTTCATCGCCAGGTCAACCGCCTCGGCCTTTGGCATTTTGCGCACCCAGATCGGGGCTGTGGTCAGATTATCCAAAATACTCATATGGGGAAATAAGTTAAAATGCTGAAACACCATCCCCACATCTGCACGGACCTCTTCGACATGCCGTTTTTCTTCCGTTAGCAAAGTGCCGTCAATAATGATCTTGCCACTTTGGTGGCTTTCCAGCGCATTGATACAGCGTATCAGGGTTGACTTGCCCGAACCTGACGGGCCACAAATGACAAATTTTTCGCCCTGCCGCACCTCCAGATCAATATCGCGCAGGACATGAAAATCCCCATACCATTTATTGACCTGCTCCATCTGGATCGCCATGACATCAGACTTGCTGTGCTGCTTTATATTTTGCCCTGTTGCTTTCATTATCATTCCTAAAAATCAATTTTTGTGGCCTGTATGCAAATGGTCTTCCAAAAAGCGCGAATAGCGCGACATGGCATAGCAAAACACCCAAAACACCATTGCCGCAAACAGATAACCTGTATGCCCGACATTGGGGGCAATCCAGTTACTGTCCGTAAAACTCAGTTGGATCATGCCCAACATATCAAACAGGCCAATCACCAAAACCAGCGTGGTGTCCTTAAACAGGGAGATAAAACTGTTCACAATGCCTGGTATCACATGCTTGAGCGCCTGGGGCAAAATCACGAGCATCATCATCCTGGAATAGCTCAGACCCAAGGCCTGTGCGCCCTCATACTGTCCCTTGCCAATCGCCTGCAAACCCCCGCGTATCACCTCCGCCATATAGGCCGACGAAAACAGGGCGACCCCTATCAGGGCGCGGAGCAATAGGTCAATATTCAGACCATCTGGCAGCAATAATGGCAACATGATACTGGACATAAACAACACGGTAATCAGCGGAATACCGCGCCAGAACTCGATAAAACCAACACAGGCTGCTTTCAGCATCGGGCGTTTGGACTGCCGCCCCAAAGCCAGCAAAATCCCCAAAGGCAAAGAGGCAACAATCCCCGTGACTGCAACAATTAAGGTCACCAATAACCCGCCCCACAGGCTCGTATCAACACGTTCCAGACCAAACCAGCCCCCCAATAACAACACCAAAGACAGCACAGGAAAAATGCCCAGCAAAAATATCGCATTATATTTTTTAAAAGGAACAGAAGGAATTAACATTGGGATCAGTGCCGCCAGTCCCAAAAAATAGACAATATCGACCCGCCAGCGTTGCTCCAATGGGTAGCGCCCATAAATATACTGACTAAACTTGGCCTTCACAAAAGCCCAGCACGCCCCATTTTCTGAAGCCAGACAAACAGAACGGTTCTCCCCGTTCCAGACCGCTTCGCTCAAGCCAAAACGCAGCAAGGGCATGATCAGCATATAAAGCAAAGCAAAGCTTATCAGCGTAAGAGCTACATTGAGCGGAGATGAAAACAGGTTATTGTGCAGCCAGGCCACCAACCCCTTTTCACTTTTTAGCGGCGGACGCTCGGCAATGAGCTGCGTCCTGACAAAATGATCGGCCATCGCCCTACCTTTCTACAAGACTCATACGGTTATTGAACCAGCCCATAAAAAAGGAGGTCAGCAGAGAAAGGGACAAATAAACCAGCATCACCATCATCACCAGTTCGACGGCCTTGCCTGTTTGCGACAGGGTTGCGCCCATCGTCACATGCACCAGATCAGGATAGGCAATCGCGACTGCCAGAGACGAATTTTTGATGGTATTCATATATTGGTTGGTCAATGGTGGAATAATAATGCGCATGGCCTGCGGAATGATCACCATTTTCAGAGCCTGGTTCTGTGTCAGTCCCAAAGACGCCGCCGCCTCGGACTGCCCTTTGCTGACAGCCTGAATACCGCTTCTGATAATTTCTGCAATATAGCTCGCAGTATAGAGCGACAAGGCCAGAAACAGGGCTGAAAATTCAGGACTGATCTGGAGACCGCCGCTCAGGTTAAAGCGCCCCTTAACAGGAAAATCCAGATGAAGCGGCAAGCCCATAAGCAAAAATATAAGGAAGGGCAAAGCGACCAGGCCAGCAATCCAGCGCCAATAGTGCGCCATGCCCTGACCTGTTTTCAGGCGGTGTTCCCTATTTTTCTTTCTGAAAAGATACACCGCAAAAATTGCCAAAAGAGCAGTCATCCAGACCCAAAACATGGCAGGGTCAAACACTGTTTTGGGCAGGAAAAAACCACGATTGTTGAGATAAAATGTATCGGCGAAGGCATAGCTTTTACGCGGATGGGGCAAACTGCGCAGAACGGCGAAATACCAGAAGAACAGCTGTAACAAGAGCGGAATATTGCGGATAATCTCAACATAGGCCGTTGCCATTTTCGCCACCAGCCAATTGCTCGACAAACGCGCTATGCCAACAATAAAACCAATCAGGGTTGCAAAAATAATAGCCAGGCCAGACACCAGCAAGGTATTGAGCAGCCCCACCAGAAAGGCACGGCCATAGCTTGCGCTCTCATTATAGCTGATTAGGGTCTGGCTGATCGCAAAGCCCGCACTGTCGGCCAAGAAGCCAAGCGGCGCGGTCATAAATTGCCATAACAGTCCCGCCAGACTATATAAAGCCCATAAAGTCAAGGCAAAGGCAAGCAAAGCCAAACCACCATAGAGTGATGGCTGCCGGTTATAACCCTTTACAAATCCAGTCCTGATTTTTCTGGTCAAGCCAGCGCCAAATCCGCGCCAGTCTTTCACCAGAATACGCCCCATACTCAAAATAAAGCCCTTCCCCAAGCTTTAAAACCTAAAATTTAAACTAACGAATTGGCGGGGCGTACATAATACCACCTTCGCTCCAAAGCTGGTTCATGCCACGGTCAAGTTTGAGGGCTGTTTTTTGACCAAGATTGCGCTCAAAAACTTCACCATAATTGCCAACCTGTTCAATGATATTAAAGGCCCAGGTCTCTTCCAGTCCCAACATCTTGCCAAAGCTGCCATCCATACCTAGCAAGCGCCTAACTTTTGGGTTCTTGTTATTTTCCATCTTGCCAACATTCTTGCTGGTCACTTTCAGGTCTTCTGCATTAATCATCGCAAAAACCGTCCACTTGACCAGATTAAACCACTGGTCATCATTTTCCCGCACCAAAGGTCCCAAAGGCTCTTTTGAAATAATTTCAGGCAAAATCATATGCTCATCAGGCTTCGCCAATTTAAGACGTTGGGCGGCGATACCTGAACGGTCAGAAGTATAGACATCGCAGCGACCAGCTTCATAGGCACGAATAACCTCATTTGAATTTTCAAACACCACAATGCTATATTTGATATTGTTGGAGCGGAAATAGTCGGCTGTGTTTTGCTCAGTTGTTGTACCCTGATTGGAACAGACCGTCGCGCCATCAAGTTCAAGCGCACTTTTTACGCCCAATTCCTTACGCACCAAAAAGCCCTGACCATCAAAATAGGTTGTGCCTGTAAAATTCACGCCCAGATTGACATCGCGGCTCATGGTCCAGGTGCTGTTACGGGACAACAGGTCAATTTCACCTGTCTGCAAAGCAGCAAAGCGTTCCTTGGCAGAAAGCGGGCGAAACTTAACCTTTTTGGCATCGCCCAAAACAGCTGCTGCCACAGCGCGGCATACATCCACATCAAGGCCGCTCCATGTGCCTTCATCATCCACACTGGAAAAACCTGGCAAGCCCTGACTCACGCCGCATTTAAGATAGCCCTGCTTCTTGACGTCTTCAAGGGTACTGGCAAAAGCACTCGCATTATATGAAAAAGCAGCCATGAAACTCATCATAAAAAAACTGCCCATGAGCGAGGCAGTCCTAAAAGCATTTTTCTTTTTCATATTATTCCCTTATATCTTTAAGTCTTGCTATGTTTTAAAAGCGAGTATTCCTGACAGTTAAACATATTTTAAAACAAAAAACAGCATTTTGACTCATAATTTTTAATTTTGTAAAACCCTCATCCTTCTCAAGATAATTGGTGCTTTATGGCTAAAAAACAAGACCCAGCTGCAAACAAACCCCAAACCCGCATCCTTCATGACGACCGCAATCCCCATAACTATCAGGGTTTTGTCAATATGCCGGTCTATCGCGGCTCAACGGTACTGTTTCCAGATGCCAAAACACTGATCAGCAACAACCAGCCCTATACCTATGGTCGCTACGGCAACCCAGCCACCACCGCGCTGGAACAAATTCTTGCCCAGACAGAAAAAGGGGCTGGCGCAATCCTTACCCCCTCTGGCCTCTCTGCCATCACCACGTCCATTCTGGCCTTTGTCCAAAAGGGTGACCATATCCTGATTGCGGACAGTGTCTATTATCCAACCCGCAACTTTTGCGATCATCTGCAAAAGGCCATGTCTGTTGAAGTCAGTTATTTTGATCCTCTCATGGGGCAAAAAATTGAAAGCCTGTTCCAAAAAAACACCCGACTTGTCTTTCTCGAAGCCCCTGGCTCGCTCAGTATGGATATGACCGACATTCCCCTTATATCTGAAATTGCCCATAGCCATAACTGCCTTGTCATGACTGATAATACTTGGGCTTCGCCGCTCTATTGCCAGCCCCTCACCCTTGGCGCGGATCTTTCCATTCAGGCCTGTACCAAATATGTAACGGGGCATAGCGATGCCATGTTGGGGGCTGTGATCTATAATGACAAGGCTGGGGAACAGCTGCGCCAATATCACAAATTTGCAGGTAACTGCGCTGGCAGCGAGGAAGTTTTTTTGGGAACACGCGGCTTTCGCACACTGGCTGTACGGCTGAAACAGCATGAAAAATCAGCCCTGAAAATTGCCCAATGGCTGCAAGACCATCCGCTGGTTGAAAGGGTAAACTACCCCGCCCTCAGCCAGGATCCAGGTCATAAAATTTGGCAACGTGATTTTAGCGGCGCAACAGGGCTGTTTTCTTTTACCCCCCATCAGCGCGACAAGCAAAAAATCTATAACATGCTGGACAGCCTGACCCTGTTTGGTATGGGGTGGTCATGGGGCGGTTATGAAAGCCTGGTTGTACCTTATGACCTCAGCAAAACCCGCAGTGCTGTAGATCATGAAAACCGCCTTAATCTGCGTCTTCATATTGGCCTCGAAGACAGTGACGACCTGATCAGTGATCTGGAAGGCGGACTGACAGCCCTGAAATAAGGCAGCTTCACACACATATGGGGATCAGAACATATGGCCTGATCCCCAATATCTTATGCCAGATCACAAAGGGGATCTTGCTTTCAACGCGATGGCTATCTCCAATTGGTGGGGTATAGCGGCTTGGTAAAAGAGTTCTGCCCTTTGTGATTTAGTATTATATAGTGATGTTACGCATTCGCGTAAAAATACGCGCTAGCGCGGCGGGCGTTGCCCTTTGTTCGCCTAAAGGCTCAGAATATGAGCCTTAGAGCCGCGTTTTTGGTGATTTGATATATTTTGCGTAACATCAGTTATATAGTGACAATGACTATCGTCGGCGCAATTTTCCTGCAACACCTCTGTTGCTGTCAAATTTATCGTTAATATCACGACTGCTGTCGCGATAACCGTTATTTCTGTCATGCCTGTTACCTCTGTCACGACCACCTCTATCCCTGTCGTCATAACGGTCTCTATCATTACGACGGTCTGCGCCATCATCATAACGGTCACGACGGCCTCCGCCTGAATAGCTGTCACGGCGTCTGCCACCACGACCACTTTCAGAAACATAGACACCATAATTGCCGAAGCCAACAATATCGGCCTTGCCGTCACCATTTACATCCGCCAACATACGCGGGTGCTGGCGCGACCAGCCGCCATCATCCTGACCAAAACCACCAATCATTTTTTCAGGTTTTGTAAATTTATTACGGCGGGCATAGGAAACATAAACGCCGTCATCCCGAATACCTAAAATATCAGCTTTGCCGTCGCCATCAACATCCCGCACCATACGGGGATGTTCGTTCATTTGCCAACCACCTGCGCGGCGACCAAAGGCTTTTACCCATTTTTCAGGCTTGGAAAAACGGCCACGGCGCGCCAAAGAAACATAAACGCCGCCACTGCCAAAGCCAATAATATCAGCCTTGCCATCACCATTTACATCGGCCAGCGTGCGGATATTATCGCGTTTGTTCCAGTCCCCAGCACGGCGACCAAAGGCACGCACCCATTTTTCAGGTCTGGTAAAACGGCCATTGCGCGCCAGCGAAACAAAAACACCGCTATTGCCAAAGCCAACAATGTCAGCTTTGCCATCACCGTTCACATCAGCCATTGTACGGATATTATCACGAACGCTCCAGCCACCAGCCTTACGGCCAAAGGCGTCAACCCATCTTTCAGGCTCGGAGAAACGACCACGGCGCGCCAGTGAAACATAAACCCCCTTGTCAGCAAATCCAACAAGGTCAGCTTTGCCGTCTCCATTTACATCAGCCAGCATACGAATATGGTCTCGCATATTCCAGCCACCAGACTTGTTACCAAAGCCACCGACCCATTTTTCAGGTTCAGAGAAGCGGCCACGACGGGCAAGAGAGACATAAACCCCATAATTGCCAAAGCCCACAATATCGGCCTTGCCGTCACCATTCACATCCGCCATAAAACGGGGATGCTTTTTCTTGTCCCAGCTCCCTGCCTTGCGGCCAAAAGATTTCACCCATTTGCTCGCCTTGGCAAAACGGCCATTACGGGCAAGGGCAACATAGACACCATCGTCACCAAAGCCAACCACATCATCCTTTTTGTCACCATTCACATCGGCCATCATCCTGATATGATGTGACTTGTTCCACATACCTTTTTTCTTGGCAAAGCCCTTGATCCACTCCGTAGGAACGCCCAAAGCCCTATTACTGCCGCCCATATTGCCATCATCATAACCACCATCGTTCGGGTCTGGATTATTATCGGCATAATCATCAGCTTTCGGCTTAAGCTTCAAACCTTCCAGACAAATTTGTGAACGGCGGAATAAAAACGAACCAATGCTACGTGCCTTTACATTTATACGGCGGATAAAGCGTTTTCCCTTGAATTTCTTAAACCTGAAAGCCTTCGAATAATCACTGCTGTTAATTTTACGGGAAATATCATAGTCATTCTGGCTACCATTGCCAAAAGTCACCTGAAGTTCACGGAATTTCGCTGATTTGCGTTTCACCTTCACCCGCACAGCCTTAAATTTCCCAGAGGCTCTGCCCCCCACTTCAATGGTATAACGCTGCATCCTGTTCGACAGGGTTTTACATCCCAGCTCTGCCCAGTCTTCTCTTGATGTATCCCCGCGATCATCACTGCCACCATCGGCATAGTCATCCCCATCTTCATCACGCATTTCAATCGCCTTGAGACAACGTGACAACTGGTTTTGAGCCTTGTTCATGACTCTTCTGCGCCTGCGTTCATCCTTACGCTCACACCAGGACAAAATTCTGGAATATCTTTTAGGCCAGACAAGATCCATTCTGGAACAATTATTTTTATTGCCCTGATCCACAATCTGAAGAGCGATTTCGGCATAATTTTCACAATCCTTGCCATTTTCCCTGTCATTACGAAGACAGGCTTTCAAGCCATCCTTTTGCAACCCCAAATTTCTCTGTCGCCAGCGTCTTGGCTTTTTCATACAGCGATCATAATGGAAACCAAAGTCATCATTCCATAAAGAGCCACGCAATCGACAGTCATCCTGAAGGTTTTTATCAAAATTCAGGATAGATAAACTGGCATAATCCGTACATTTAATTGACTTGGCACCCCTGTTGACCTTTTTCTTCTTACCTGATGTGCAGCACTCATTATAGACCTTATGGCCTGTCGCATATTTCAGACGGCATTGCGCCTTGATTATTTTTTTGCGTCTGCCGCGATCATCAAAACGTTCCTTTGGGGACATATCTATTTTTGATCCCCCCGCAATTTTGACCCGCTGCTTGATAAACGTCCAGACTTTACAGCGCCCATCAGAATCGCACGCCTTCTGGCACATATTCGGTTTTGCGCCCCTGGGTAAGCTCACAAATTTATAGTCACTCCCAACAATGATGGTATCCAGATCAATCGCAAGAACGGGGGAAACACGCCCTTCAATCGTCAGAAAAGAGAGGAACAGAATTGATAAAAAGACAATGTAAGAAACCGCGCTCTTCGGTTGCTTTTTGCTGTTAAAAATTACCATCTGAAACACATTCCTTCCAAAACACACATTTATCATTTTAAATTTTAGCTGATCTCTTTAACAATAGTTAAATTTTATACTTAAAACAATCATTAAATATTTGATTTTAATAAATGAAAGGGGCATTCAACTCACGGACAATCCCTTACATGAACAGGTTTGAATGGCTTTATATGCTGCCTCATTAGCGTACAGACGCGATTAACCACAACTCTACCCAAAACGCCAAGACCTTGTGATTGGCCAAGGGGAGAAAAATTCAAGGATTAAATTACCCTGATAACTGATGTTACGCGTTCCAAAGGCACGCAGCCTTTTCGCGCTAATACGCGCCCTTTTTTATAATGAGGGGCGTTGCCCTTTGACTTCGCTTTCGCTCCGTATTTCCATCTGAGAAGCAAGTTTTGACGACTTGTCTAAAGTTTGCGTAACATCAGCTGATAAAAGAAAAAATCAGGGAAACTAATAAAAATAGGGCGGTGCGCATTCGATGCACACCGCCCTATTTTCAGAACAGAAACCAATAACTATTTTGTCTTCGCATTTTTCTTCAGGGCAGGATGCAGGCTTTTCCCCAAAATATGTGCTGAATGACCGATAACATGCTGAGAGCTTCCAACAATCAATGGATCAGGGCCACGGACAATATGCTTGTTCTTGCCAGGATAATCCAGAGAAGACAGGAAATGCTGCATTGTATTAAGGCGGGCACGTTTTTTGTCATTAGACTTTACAATTGTCCAGCGGGCATCGGCTGTATCTGTGTAAAAGAACATAGCCTCTTTCGCCTCTGTATAATCATCCCATTTCCCAAGGGAAGCACGGTCGATTGGAGACAGTTTCCAACGCTTAAGAGGTTCATTTTCACGGGACTTAAAGCGGGCAAGCTGCTCTTCACGGGTTACAGAAAAATAATATTTAAACATCTGGACACCGCTACGGGTCAACATCCGTTCAAAATCAGGCGCCTGACGCATAAATTCGAGATATTCACTTGGGCTACAAAATCCCATAACGCGCTCAACACCGGCACGGTTATACCAACTGCGGTCAAAAAGAACAATCTCACCGGCTGAAGGCAAATGCTGGACATAACGCTGAAAATACCATTGGGTGCTTTCGCGCTCACTTGGCTTGTTCAGGGCGACAACACGCGCCTGCCTTGGGTTCAAATGCTCCATAAAGCGTTTGATTGTCCCGCCCTTGCCAGCAGCATCGCGACCTTCAAACAAAATGACAATTTTCTGGTTCGTCTCTTCAACCCATTTCTGAACTTTCAGCAGCTCAACCTGTAATTCCTTTTTATGCTTTTCATAAACAGCTTTGCGCATTTTGGTTTTATAAGGATATTTACCTGTTTCAAAGGCTTCGCGCACAGCTTCAGGGTCGTGACGCATTTCAGCTAAAAGATGATGTAACTCACCCTGTTTCAATTTGGATTTTTTTTGGGTCTTTTTGACAACCTTTGAAGATTTTTTGGTGCTCTTTGAACCTGAAGTTTTGGAGCTTCTGGTCTTGCTACTCTTTACTGCATTTTTTTTAAGACCAGCTTCTTCTTTTTTAACAGCCATTTTTCTTCCTTTCATGCACAACCCATAGTCATAAAAGATGATAATGGGTATAACAACGCGTAATAATTACCCTTAACACTAAAGTAAAAACATTAATAAATAAGTACAATTTAATGAATAGACACCGAATTAAAACAAAACAGATAAAAATACTTTATGTATTTGACATAGGTCAAAAAAAATAACTAAATTTATGTCTTGTCATCCCAAAACTTCTACCTCATACTCTTTTCACAAGATAGACGACAAAGAGAAATTTGCCATGAAAAGACGTATAGAACGCCCCCTTTCTCCCCATATCCAAATCTATAAGCCCATGTTGACCATGGTGATGTCTATTGCGCACCGCATCTCTGGGATATTTTTATATTTTGGCTCTTTTCTGCTCGCCTGGTGGTTGATTGCTGCCGCAACCGGCCCGCATTATTTTGGCATCGTCAACGAACATTTTGCCTCCAATATAGGCCGCCTGATATTACTGGGCTATACATGGGCGCTTATTCACCATATGCTGGGCGGCATCAAGCATCTGGTCTGGGATACTGGCGCAGGACTGTCACCAATAGCTGTCGAACGCTGGGCCTGGGCAAGCCTGATTGGCTCAGTCGTGATAACTGTTCTGGTCTGGTATCTGGCTTATGCCTATCGCGCCACCAATTAGGAGGATAACCCATGCCACGAATGCAAACCCCGCTCAGTGAAGTTCGCGGCCTTGGCACTGCCCGCGAAGGCACAGGTCATTTCTGGTGGCAACGTCTTACAGCCGTTGCCAATATTCCATTGACCCTGTTTATGGTATTTTCCATTGTAGCTCATATTGGCACTGATCACAGTAAGGTTGCGGCCTATCTTGGCTCTCCGCTGGTCTCAATTGGCCTCATGCTCTTCATTCTCTCAACTGTCTTTCATATGTATCTTGGTATGAAAACCGTTATAGAAGACTATATCCATCATGAAGGCCTCAAAATATTGGCACTGATGTCCAGCACCTTTTTCTGTATTGCAACCGGATTTGCAAGTCTGTTTGCTGTCCTAAAGCTCAGCTTTGGTAGCTGACATTCCTCTTCTTCTAAAAAATCTTTCCAAATCAACTATTTAGACCATGACAGTCTGTAAAAGTCTTGCTAGGCTTTTAAACAGGCACCATCTTTTAAAAGATGTGTCAAAAGATTTATGCAACCTTTGGTATGGATGGCACAATTTTGGCCGCCAGGCTGACTTTTATGTTGCCATCCTGACAGGCCATAAATCTGAATTTTGATTGTTTAAGTAATCACATCAGGAGAAGTATATGTTAGAAACACTTTTACCATTGGCAACCGGCGGTCTTGGTGGCCTGCTTGGCGGAAACCTGCTTGGTCGCGGCGCAGGCGTTGGCAAACGCTCTATGACCGGCATCATTGCAGGCGCACTGGCCAGTTATTTTCTCGGCCCTACCGTTGGTCCAATGGTTGGCGGTATGATGGGCGGCGGCGGTGGTGGCGGCATGGATATGGCCTCTATGCTGGGCGGCGTTGTTGCTGGTGCAGGCGGTGGCGGTGTTGGCGGCCTTCTCACAGGCCTGGCAGGTAAAATGATGAACAAAGGCTAATCATTTGTCATGGCTTTGTCATAGGACAACGCCAAAATGAAACCAATATGAAATGGCTATCTTTTTAAGCAAAAGATAGCCATTTTTTTGTCTGTCATCTTTACATCCCCCCCCTATAAACGCTACAACCCCATCAACGAATATCAGATCATTGCGAGGCTGAACAACGTCCCAAGATCAAAACATTTTTCCAGAGAACATTTGACCACTCTCCAAACCAAGGACACACCCAAATATGCCCGCCAAATATACTGCTTATGAACATATCGTTATTGGTGATGCCAAAGAGGCGCCGACAGATGCAGAACTTAAAAAACTGGAAACAGAGCTGACCACCTCCCTGCCCCAAAGCTATCGTGATTTTTTGGCGGTCGCCAATAGTGGTGATCTTGGCTATTATTATCTGGATATTGACCACCCTGAAATGAAAATCCCCCGCAGCTTTGGCTTTCTTTATGGCACAAAGCCGAAAATGGAAGGTCTGCCAATGGGCGAATTTGGTCATGAACTGGTTCAGTCCCGCGATGGCGCCCAACTCCCCAATGAAGTTCTGCCCGTTGCCCGTGACAATAGTGGCTGCGAACTTTATATTGACCTTACCCCTGGAGAAGGCAGTGGCAATGTGGTTGCCTTTATTCAAGGCATTGAGGGCTGGGAAGACCAACCCAAAGACAACGCCTGGGTCACAGTTGCCCTGAGCTGGGAAGATTATCTCAATCGTCTCAAGCTTGAAGAGGTCTATTGCAAAGAGCAATTGGACGAAGCGATTACAGAAAATAATCCCGACAAACTCAAAGATGTCATTGATTTCCTCAACATGGCCAAGCCAGACTGGCGCGATGACAAGTCATTTGAAGATTTTGCCACAGCTGGAATGGATGGCTAGTGCATAGTGCGAGCAAATCGAATCGATTTGCGGGCCTTCGATATGCGCCATTAAAGGGCTAGAGCAAGGTCG
>JAUTBZ010156335.1:0-11298 GCA_032361785.1 Lepetodrilus galriftensis
ATTTCTATCTATTCTGGTTGCAAAGATATGGCCAGAAATGTAGCTACGGCGAAATCGATGGCGGCCATCTTTAAATCAAAGATGGCGGCTACCCAAGGTAAATGCTAGAATGCCAACCTACTTTTTCAAACACCCGAGATAAATACGAACATTTTGATATAGGTTGGCATATGCTACCCCGGAGCGTGATCACTTTTCATTTCTAGGCCCCTTTTTGAGAATTTCTACTAGACTAATAAGGAAGGTAGGAGAGAGAAAAACTTTGTTGGAGAAAAGAGGGTATTTTTGTTCCACATACCTAATTTATATATCACTTAGGATTGTATTTTAATTTTCCTTATCATTAACCTGTTTGGGAAGAGAAACAATGTCAATGTTGTTTTCCATATACCTAATACATAGCCTATTGTTTATTATTCTATTGACAAGAAGTTATAGATGGATGATTAATTAAGCTAAGGTTGTGCTATTGTACAAAACAATCGTTGAATATTACGGCTGTTATGTTATAAGGCACATTGCTGTATCAATTAGTGAAATTGGCACGCATTGATCTGCATAGAAACCGTCTACAGTTTTCCCGTGGTCGATATGAACGTTAGTGAACGTAATAACGCAACACACCATCGTATATATTATCAACTATGAAGTCACGTTTTTTTGGTGTGTTTTTATACTTGACGTACTGCATGCATCTGCATGGCTATGTTCTTTGTCTGGGTGGTCAGTAAATATGGCTGATCGTTGCAATAAAAACACAATAGAACAATAGGATTTACTATTCTGAGAAATAAACAGGCAACGATTCCTCTATACATGTACTTTTCATCGTGATAGCAGCGATATCTATTCAAATGTTCATAATCGCTGATTCTCAGGGGACATTGGAAGCTCAGCAAACATTGTTCTTCTGTATTGCTTTTAATACCCTCGTTTTAAGATAATGAAACGCATTGATTTCATTCTTTCTTTTCTTCTTTTCTATTTTTTGTTTGTTTGTTTTGTTCTGCGTTTCTTGGCCTACAACGAAGCCATTGATGAATTATATGTAATGAAATAATAATATGCAAGTTAAATTGCACCAAGTTCACGCTGGAATCCATGTTCAAAGCAGTATTATTCCGGCCAATGGATTAGTATGCTCTCTTTATGCATAACTTGTCTAACATCGCCAATGTCCATAGACAACTAGACGTCACTGTCTACATCGCGTCATGAATGACCATTGTTGCTTCATCATTACATTCATTGCACGTTAAACATGGTTTCACTTGGGCTAGACAATATAACGGAAATAACCATATAAGTTGGACGTGTGGACATAATTTACCTAGACATCTAAATGGTAATAAATTCGTTATTTCGAGCTTTCATGATCAATGGTGATATGGTGTCATGTAGGTCCGCAATCTGATTCCGTATTTTCCGAAGCATATGTTCCAATGGTGATGCGGTGTCATGTCGGTCCGCTGAGATTCCGTAATTCCATCGCGGCGCAGATCTTGCGGACCGACATGATATCGCATCACCCTTCAAGAAACCTCGAAATAACGAACAATATCTCGTGCTAGTGCTGTAGATGGACGCCCAGCTGCTGACCCGACTCCTAGGGCAGACCAAGAACCTAAGGAACGTCAGCATCATCGCACACGTGGGCCAAGGCAAGACCACCTACGCCAGGGACATCGTGACCACCGCCAGTAGCTTGAGAGCAGCCATTGCAGCCGTCGCGGAGAAGAACCAACAAAATGGCCGCGGCGAGGAGAACCAACAAGATGGCGGGGCCGAGGAGAACCAACAAAATGGCGGCGTTGCCGAAGAGAACCAACAAAATGGCGGCGTCGCCGAGAAGAAGCAACAAAATGGCGGTGTGCAGAGGACCAACGCTGATTGGGATCACGATGACGACCTGTCAATATATGACGACGACGGAAGCTATGACAGCGAAGAAGAGCACAGCCAGAAGAAGGACAATGTCGTCCTTGAAACGACCATGTAAGTGTAATCGCATATAGGACCATAACGATAACAAGAGCAATGATAGGCCAAAGTGGAAAATGTAGTACCTAGCCAATAGATTACGAAACATTTTGAGTATTATTGTATACTCAAGCTCAAGCTCAAATGTTATACGGGGACTTCAAAAAATCAATTTCGTAATCACTGGGCCCGGTAACTATAACGATCACGATACTGATATTTGGTTGATGTGACTGCGAAATTCGGAATGTTTTTATCGGTATCATTATCTGGTTCATTGTGACCACAGTTTAATTTAAACGTAACCATATACACTACAGTACCGATTGTACGGTAATTCTCATTCATATGTGAGGTCGCGCGTAGCTTCAAGTACCGGAAGTAGACATTGGAAATCAAAGACTGATTTTCTATTGATAGTAAATATGAACTGACGGTTCCTCTGTATTCCTGAACGTATAACGTCAATGATTAAACGTGCATGTTTCTTGAATGGTGGCACTTAGAATTGCGCAGTCTATCCTGACATTGATAATCAATTTTATAAAAGTACATTGATTTCGTGCGTGCATATTATAAGGATATTTCGTAACGTGATAATCATTACATATAAGTGCATTTTGCTGTTAGGCCTATACTTCATGAAGATGGGTCATGCAACAGACTATCGCTGGAGAAATTGATCCATGAATTAGTAATGTCAAAGAGTCATAACATAGTTGTGTTGCCTTGTTATATGTCTGTAGCTTCAAACGATGTGGTTCGGTTGCTATAGCAGTTAGATCTATTCTCGTTCACGTTTACAATGAATGACTTTTAAAATTCAATAGAGAATATGTATTATTTAATTATTATGAGTGAAATCAATATATGTCCATGTTGTGATAGGACTATAATATATATAAGTAACTATTTATTGATGTACCGGTATCCCTAGGCTATTATAAATAACACATTGTTATCGTGGTGAGAGACTTTGGCTTGATTCATACGTTGTTTATCAAGGGAAGGTGACGTCGACAATGTGTTTATTGTTGGAGAAAACCACATAACAAGTGCACTCTATGACTTGCCATATTACCCTCGAGTGACGGGAGGATGATGTAAACAGTACACGCCATCTTCCCCTATTAAATGTCTTGTGTGGGAAATTTCATCTGATGTACAGATTATGCCATCCTCGAACCCCGGCTATTATGACTACACGTAACATCCTCTGTTAAATATTTGACGGAGGTTATGTGTGGCCTGCGGTTCGAGGATGAAAATATACATATAACCCTTGTTTTTTGTGTTTATACTTCTGACAAAATTAAGATGGCGTCTTATCTAAACCCAATATTGATATGAATTAAAATCATCTTGAAAACATCTCCAAATTTTAATTTTATAAAACAAGAAAGACATACAAATAATAATCTAAATTCAAAGACTTTATGATATTTCAAAGTATCGGATGGTATTTTATCTAGATTAGACATCGCGTCATCATTACACTACCGTACATAGGGCCTACATGTAATTTTAGTATATTACTGGTAGGGATTAGTATTGTGGAGATATAACTACAAAAGGAATACATGTAGATGCATGTAACTACGTAGACTGTCCACAGTCTCAGAGAGTGAAAGGACATACTGTAAATATAAATAACAGTTATTTGGTATTATGTTTATATGAAAGGAGTCGCTGAAATGCTTTACTCTCTATTGTTCAATAATCTAGACTTGCTTATCTGATCCAATGGGTTATTTAGATAAGAGTACTTGGGTGAGACAGAGGGTATCGTTTCTCGAAGCGCTCCTATTTACTACGAGACCATAATGACTCTCGTAGCGATCTCTAATACATGGAGATCATGCACTTACGAGAGCGCTTAGCCCTTGTCAATGGCGTTTCGTATCAATTTTTCGATTTTTAATGATTTTGACATTTTTTGAAAATTGCTACTCTAACAGTTAGAAACGAAACGCCATTGACAAGAGCTAGAGAGCGCTATGGTCGCATAGCGGAAATGAGAGCTTCGAGAAACGATACCCTGATTAGTAGGTCTAACTACGATATGAATGTTTGTTAATAGAAACTTCAGCACATCGTTCTATTGCTGGTCATGCTAATAATACCACGACTTAATGGCATAGCTTTGACACAGAGCTCATTAGTACGTGTTCTACTCCATACAGGTGTACAATGGTACATTTCCAAGTAGGAGATGAAGACATCCCCCTTGTACAGGATTCTGATCAGAACAGCAAAGACTTCCTCATCACCGTCCTTGACCCCGACGGTCACCTTGACATCAAGTCAGAAGTCATGTCCGCAGTCAGGATCACGGATGGATGCATTGTCATTATGGACTGTGTAGTAGGCATGTATACGTATTACTATTAATGATCTGCATAGTTTAGGAGTTCTACCTGCGGCAGGATTTTCTTAGTGAACTAGCACCAGCGGCCTGTGAACATCCGAACTATGCGTATTACAATAATTGTCTTCCTAGATTATTAACTGCGGGGCAGGATATTCTATAACTAGTGAAGCATTACCATCAGACAGTGACCGATGCTTAGTTTAAGGAGGGCATGTGCCCAAAAGGACATGTGTAAGCTATATATGAGTAAAGCAATATTGAACGCGGCTCTGAACACGAGTTCAATAAACAAATCTCGCCTTAGATTATTATGTGTAATACTGCAATGATAATATGACATTTTAGACCGGAAATATAAATACATTGAATACGTAAATGTTTTATGTCAGGATATCTAATGCGTATCCGTTAAATAAATGTTTATAATTAAGAGTTTTTGAAATTCTGGAATGTCAAAAATTGAATTTCCAATGACGAATAGCATACTGTTAATAAATGCGGTCTGTGTTATATTCGCAAATGTCGAAAGTCCAGTAACAAAGCCTTAGCTTCTTTGAATTGGTTGGCGTTAAATATCTACACTTGTAGAAGCATTGTAGCTATATATCCTAGGGGTTAAATCATTTTATCACATAATGCTTGCTACCGCGGAAGGAAAGGTCTGTAGGGGATAATAATACTATTCTATACTGTCTGTAGAATAACACTTTCGAGCTTATTGGTTGGCTATGAATAATGAATTTGCATTGTTGTTCTAAGGCCGGAAACACCTTACGCCTCATTGATTGGCAATGCATTCTTGTGGTGTGGTTTCAATTTATGCGGAACAGGAGACGTTGTTCAGAGACGCGTGTTAGCTTGTTCTTCTCATATTATGATGAATAATAATGGAAAGTCATAATTCATAGCCAATCAGTGAAGTCGAAGAGGAGATTATCTATATCATTTGATAGTTGTTGTCGTCGTCATCATCATCATCATTATAGATCATCATCATCATTATAGATCATCATCATCATATATCATCATTATATATCATCATCATTATATATCATCATCATTATCATCATCATTATCACCATCATCATAGATCAGCATCATCATCATCATCATCGATCATCATCATATATTACTATCATCATCATATATAATCATAGAGCATCATGGATCATCATTATCATAGATCATCATCATCATTGTAATCGTAGATCATCACCCTTAATGTCAATGATCATCACATATCATCAAATAGCAATATCATCAGCATAGATCATCATCATCATTATCATAGATCATCAGCAGCAGCAGCATAGATCAGAATAATCAGTTTCCACTTGATCGTAATGCATCAAACTCCTGCCCTCGGATGTAGGTGCCCAGGCTCACACGGATGCGCTGATGAAGCTGGCGTTGGCTGAACACACTCGTCCTGTTCTGCTGATCAACAGAGTGGACATCTGCGTCACCGACCTGGAACTAGAACCGGAGGAGCTCTACGGACGCTTTGTGAGATGTACGTGGGCCTTTAACAGCATCGTGGATACATACGGAAGACCGGAATTCAAGGTTAACGGCAAAGGATATTAAAAGGCTTGTTCGTAGCCGCGGATTCATAGCTCTGTTGTGTGTCCTAGTATTATGGTCATAACAAATGTGAACATTTTAATAGGGCACAAAATAGAGCTATGAAATCGCAGCCAGTTCGGTTGCAGAATGGGATATGGACACCAAACAATTCGATTATAGGTTAGATTAGCAAGTCATCCGTATTTTCCGATTGTCCTTGTTAGAGAAGGCTAGCTCCCATTGTGATTCATTTCAGGATCAGAGAATAAGCTTTCCATAGGCCAAATACTAGAAGGTGTCTGTATACAAAACGCATAGATCTCAGAAAAGACATGCTTATGTTTCTGAGAAGCAAGTATCCAGCTGGAGGTCTTCCTATTCCCATTGCTTCCGTGACATGAGTCTACTTAGAAGGTGTCTCGCTTCGTTTGTGGTTGAATATATCTATTGAACTTGAAGATTCACTATTAATCCAGGCATTAATCCAGGTAGCCTCCATACGACTGAGGTCAACCTGCAAAAAGAAACTCAACTATTATTTCTATATATGCATACTAGATGGGTTTTCATTAAGGATGGTTGTCTTTTTTTTTGGTAGGTTGACCCCAGTCAGGGGTCAGTTGCATTCGGGTCAGGACTTCAGGGCTGGGCCTTCACCGTGCACGAGTTTGCCCGGATGTACACGGAGAAGTTCAAGATCGAGTTCCACGAGCTGAAGAACAAGCTATGGGGAGATAACTACTACAACCTGAGGAAGAAGACGTGGACCACTACACCCGGACCTACTGCTGTCAGAGGCTTCTTGCAGTTCATTCTGACCCCACTCTATACAGTGAGCATGCGCAGGAAATATAATACACGTCACTCACGACTTTATGGAGTACATGGAATACATGATCATCTAGTTTGCGCTTCTACGTAACATTGAGATAAATAGAGAAAAATGAACAGAATTGTCGGCACTTAAAGAGCAAACTAAATATGTATGGTTCTCCTATGGCGTTATCATTATTAACCAAATTAGCTAGGAAGATTATAAAAGAATTGTGGTTTCCTATGTGACATCAATAGTAATGGCTTTATAATGTTCTTCATTTCAGATCATGCGCATTTGTTCTAGAAAATCACAAGATGAAATTTTAAAGTTTGCCACGACGATGGACTTTAAACTGACTCCTGCGGAAATGTTACTCAGTAAAGAAGACCTCTTACCGGTAATGCATATTCAATGATACTTTCAATGCTGCAAAGGCACACCTATGCATAGCCATGGGGCGGCATCCTATAAACAGCTAAAGCTTTTAACTGACTTAAGTCAACAACCAAAACCTTAATTATCAATCTATTTTGACCGAATTTTCTGTATTTGGATTTGTCAAACTTTACCAAAGCTATGTCTAAATTTTCAGACTAATCCAATAAAGAAAACTGAGTCAAACTGTATTGCAAAGTTAGTATTTTGCTGACTTAAGTCTTAAGCTGTTTATAGGATACTGCCACGGAAGTATTGACGTCTATATCATAGTATATGCATTTACTTGATAGCAGAAACATTATGCAGACGAAGCAACTATCGTACTTTTCATACCACTTCATACCATACACTCACATATTTATTTTATTTCAATCGTTCCTTTCTTTCCTATGAACTAACTTTTGTTTTGCCTATGTCCTAAAATTAAGAAAGTCCCAGTAATAAAGTATTATGGTTAATTAATAAGTCACACGGTATGTTGACAGGTGATCATGAAGAAGTGGATGCCTGCTAGTAAGACTCTTCTGAACCTCATGGTCTTCCATCTGCCTTCACCTGTCACCGTCCAGGCAAAGAAGACAGAACTCTTGTTCGAACACATCACTGACAGCATTGGTACAGGTACGAACAGATCATAGTAGTGTATGCGTTCTAGAAGCTCTCGTGTCTACTACGAGACCAAAACTACTCTCCCAAAACCACTCTCGTAGCAATCACTTATAAATACACGCACCCTCTGCAGACATCTCTAATATTCAGGACCATCATCGTGGAGGGAAGTCATTTTTCGTGCATCATCCTGTGAGCAAAGGATATATGGCGATTGTGCACTTAGGGGAGCGCTACGATCATAGTTGATATGAGAGGTTCGCAAAGGACACCATCCCGGTTTGGCTATATCATACCATAGTCATACTGCATACTGTATAGTAAATTATGTTATATATAATATAATATATTATTTTCGCCAGTGTCCAATTTACGATTGTGTCAACTTGTTAAAGTCAATTATTGTAGTTCACCCTGTGTTTACTGTTTATACCACAGACATGAAGACGTGCAACCCTGACGGCGTTATGATGATGTACGTATCCAGAATGGTGCCTTCAGCTACTCTCAAGGGCAAGATTTACGCCGTGGGTCGCATCTTCTCCGGAACAGTTACGAAAGGTCAAGAGGTCTTTGTACAAGACACAAAGCCGTTGTCACCGAACGAGAACAAAACCTCCAGTGAAGCTACGGTGGAAAGGTATAATGACATTTAAAATATCCGATGTCCATGGCACTATTCAACGTCATCAATTAGTGAATTACTGTGGGGCAAAAGAGGACACTGATGTCAGCTATAATTCCTCATATTTTTATAGTAATGTTATTGTCGGTGTTAAATATTAGTATATACATCTTATAGCTTGTAACATAGGAGCGTCAGTTTCGGATCTTATTTCAGACCTACCATTGCCGCTATGTTACAGTGTCGGCATTGTATTTGAGGGGGTTGCCATGGAGATGGAGGTGGTGCCGTGTGGAGTGGTCTGTGGACTTCTTGGAGTTGACCAATACATCGTCAAATCAGGAACCATCTCATCCAGTAGTAAAGCTCAACCAATCAAGGTTAACATGATACCAATGTCCATTCAAATCTCATTCATCATAGTTCATACCTGGTATCTTTGTATACTAGTACTAGTATTTTATTCTAATTTTTGTTTTGATTTTGTTCTTTTAAAATAATTGTTTGTTTTGGTGTTGTTGTTTTGAATGTTTCTTGCTAATTTATGTATTTTGTAGTTTCTTCATCTTCTTTGAAATTTATGTTCAGTTCTATTATCAAATAGTATCTAATAATATGTATGTGGCTTTATTTGCAGCCAGTCCGTGATTCAACAAATACAGTAGTTTATATGACTGTCGCGCCCAAGCTTCCTCGTCTTCTACCCCAGGTGAACGATGCCTTGAAACAGCTGGAGAAGACGAATACGTGGCTGCAGGTGAAGTCTTCAATAGGGCTGCTCGAAATACCGCAACCAGGGTATCCTTTCACGAATAGCTCTTGTATCCGCTAAGAGACCATAGCTCTCTCTTTGCAATGTATTAGCTATCGGCAAAGAGAGCTTTATGGTCTCTTAGTGGATGAGAGAGCTTCGTTAAAGGATACCTTGGTTGATTTAATTCCCTCCAGCCGAAATGCGCTGGTCACCAGATATTTTTTAATGTGGCCGAATACAAATTAAACCCTAGTAGACTTGTACAATAGCATAGATGTGTTTATTCGATAGTATGTTACACATTGTGCGCATATCTATAGGTGGACGTGTCCGAAGTCGGTGAATTGCGGATGTGGGGTACTAACGAGGCATACGTCACAGAGTGCATAGACAAACTTAAAGCAGCCCTAGGGGACACACAGGTGACGACCCGAGGGCCATTCCTCCGATACAGAGAGACCGTCACTACAGAGTCATCGATGGTCTGTAGAGCATGGTCAGCCAATGGCAAAAACATGATCGGTATGAAAGCAAATAAACTTAATGAAAGATGCGTTGAGGATATAGAACAGGTAAGCAAAACTAACTATCAATAGGGTAGACAGCAATGTTCGACTCAAATGTAGAGAAAGCCGTCGGTGTTTATATTATTGAAATTCCCACCTGGTTAACCACGATAACCTCCCGCAAAATGTGCAATAGGAACCGTTTATCTCCTAATTGATTGCTTCATTGCCCTAGAGAAACATTAACGTCATCGTATAGTCTAAGGCATGCCAGTCTCTGTTAGATAAGCCTGGGAATGGTTCCACGAAGCTCATATCTACACAAGACCGGAAGCCCACTCCTAGTGATTTTTTTATAAATGGCGATCGAGCATTGATGAGAGTGCTATATTCTCAGTGGATATGAGAGCTTCTAGAAACGATACCCAGTATATGTTCTCAATTATATAGGCCAGAATGTTCTCTAGACCGTGATCCAGCCTACGGTATATGATTCTCTAGGTCCCGTATATGTTCTCTAGGTCATGATCCATAGCATACTACGGTAAATGTTGTCACGGTCAAGTTCCATCAAATATGTTCTATAGGCCATGATCTGGGCCTTTATTTTACATAGACCAAGGCCCAACCAGAATCTTCTCTAGGCCAGGTTTCTATCTACTATGTTCTATATGCCAAGATCAGGTCCAGTATCCTGGCCAACCGGTATGTTCTTCAGACCACTGCCTTTGATTACAGGGGATAATCACACCATACCAAGACGAAACCGATCGAGCCTTATATCTGGAACAAACGCACAACATGCAATTGTCTCTTGCTAAGAAGATTTGGTGTTTCGGACCGCAAGGGCAGGGCCCCAATATGCTAATAGATGCCACAACAGGGACACTACCTAAATACATCGAGGATGTAGAGCCGACTTTTGTGGCGGCTTTTCAGTGGGCGACTCAAAAGGTTTGAGAACTGGGCATATAGGCCATTTGTTTAATGTTCTATATTGTTCATTTGCTTAATGTTTCACTAATCCGTCTATAGAATGTGAACTACTAGAACTGCAAAGGCACTGTCATGCACATCATTACACAGGATGACATCTGCAGGAAATATGACAAAACAAGTATGCTGTCAAACGGCTTATACACGGTTTCGTTACTTTATCGCTTTGCTTTTGTAGTTGTTTCCAATTCAAAGTGGATGGTCCGTGCACAAGTATTAAACTTATTATATATATTGCTCATTGCCAGGGTGTTCTGTGTGAGGAGCAGATGCGAGGGGTAAGGTATGACATTCTGGAGACGGAGTTCCATGACAGTGACAGCCAAAGATCCAACAAAGAGATTTTCCCAACATTCGTAAAGGCTCTCAAGGCTTCAGTTCTTACTGCGAAGCCAAGACTGATGCAGCCTGTCTTCAAGGTGGAAATAGAGGTAACAGTAAGTCGTTGCTAATATAGGTTTCGCAACACTACGGTTACCATTACGGATACGGTTAGGTCATCAGTTTGTTCGTAGTATGTGACGTCAGAAACTCGCCCGACGTTTAGATTCCCGTTTCTGACCGGCCGGGTTCCCTGAGAGGGGCCAAAACGGGAATTCACACGTCGCAGAAGTCTCTGACGTCAAAAACTGATAT
>JAUTBZ010156346.1:0-11297 GCA_032361785.1 Lepetodrilus galriftensis
AATGATGATTTGATAGAACCCAATGAATTAGACAATAATGCTGTGAGACCATTCTTGAATGGACCATATACTTTAGACGCAGAGATACAAGTGATCAATACCTTGCTGATGGGAGGAGATCCTGGTATGACGATATTGACTGGGCATGCTCAGTATGATGGACTGGCAAGTGGCAATAATGATCCTGTGGCAGGTGGACAAGTAGATTTTACTTTGATGCCGTCGGGCTCAACTTATATGACAACAACAGATGATAATGGAAATTTTGAAACTACATTTCCTACCCCGAATACGGGATATCAAGTAGTGGGTACAGTGACAGATTTTACCTTGACAGGTAACTTCACAACTAATCCATGTTTAGCAGATTATATACTAGATATTATTCTTCCAGCGACAGCAATCCAAGGAGAGATCGTAAACTATAACGTCGCAGTGACTAATAATGGATGTACAGCTGCAACAGCTTCTTCTGTTACATTATTAAATATAGATGATGGAGGAAGTCCAAACCCTGTGATGTTTACCGTACCTCCTTTGGCAGCAGGAGAGACTCATATAGAAAGTCTATCCTATACTTTTGCAAGTTATGGAACTATGATGGTTTCTGGTGATACGGATAATGATCTAGAAGTCGTAGAATCTGATGATGGAAATAATGATTTTGCAACTTCGATTACTATTCTTTGTAATAGTATCGATCTTGTAGCAGGGAATGTAACTGCACCATTTGGACTTAACGAATGTGGAGGAAATCTTATGGCGACTGTTTATAACAATGGTGGTGTATCCTCGTTGGATGCAGAGATAGAAATAACAAAGTTCAAAAATGGTCAAAATATAGAATCTCAGTTGCTTTAGTTTTGATTTTTTCGCTAGTTTTGGACAAGGGGAGGGAGACTATGAATATGTTATCAATGTTGATATTAACAATGACAATAC
The DNA here is from genome assembly GCA_032361785.1 of Lepetodrilus galriftensis. NCBI lineage: Eukaryota > Metazoa > Mollusca > Gastropoda > Lepetellida > Lepetodrilidae > Lepetodrilus > Lepetodrilus galriftensis. Next base: position 943 of record JAUTBZ010156346.1, read on the forward strand.
AGAATGTGACGAGAATAATAATATGTCTACTTCTACAATTAATGTGGAGACCTGTGGAGTTGATCTTAGATTAGGATCTTGTAGCACTACAAATGTGTCCCCAGCTGATGCCATTGTGGGTGATATGGTTACAATAACTGCTGTGGTAATCAATAGCGGAGACCAAGATATTACAACCGATATTGATGTCACCTTTTAAGTAGATGGAGTGGTGAATACAGAGACCATTATTGGTGGTATGAACATGGGACAATCTATGGTAGTTACTACAATGGTAGCATTACCAGATGTTGCTTTGTCTAATTATGTAGTGAGGATCGATCCTAATAATACGATATTAGAATTAAATGAGTGTAATAATATTAATGGGAGTATGCTTTCTTACGAACTTGAACTAGCAGAACTCTGTCACCCATATAGTTACATGTATTGGGAGCAAGATTATACGCCATTTCAACCGATCAATATGAAGATAGGTTTGAAAAATTTAGGAGACTTAACAGCGTCTAATGTCGGTATATCATTCGAAGTGATATCTGGGCCAGGAGTGACGAGTCCTTATAGTCTAGGTACTGCAACGGTGAGCAATGTAGACAAAACATGTGGTTGCCCACGAATTGCACTCTTGCCTACAACAGCTAGTTTCACACAAGCGGGTAATTATACCGTAAGAATGACAGCTGACAATGTAGATGTTTATGCAGAATTTGATGAGGCAAACAATAGTATGGATGTAGTAGTTCATATTGTGAACGATCCAGACTTCCGAACATTGTCTCAATATATAAATCCATCACTACTCAATCCAGCATTGAATGAAAATGTGACTTTTGATATGAGTTTTTATAATCTTGGAGAGACTTATTTAGATTCATTTGATGTACGGGTATTAGTAGATAATGTATTGGTTGAAACCAAAAGAGTAAAAGGACTGATCAGTGGAGATTTGGGATCTGTTAACTTTCCAACGACATGGTCGAGTGGAGTACAAGGTATCCATGAAGTAAAATTTGTGGTGGATGTATCTACGGAAGTGATAGAAAGCAATGAAACTAATAATGAATCGACAAGATTGATATTAGTCGGTGATGCTCCTAATCCTACCATCTCAAATTTCGTAGTGGATAATCCGTCCCCATCGATGGGAGACAATATCAATTTTGATATAACTATAGGAAATACAGGAGATATTGATGCTGATTTGACATTAGAACTATTTTATCTTGATGATATGGGTGTACCTATACTATTTCATACAAGTACAGAGACCGTTACTGCAGCTGTTGATTTAACAGTGGCTGTGCCATGGATCGTCTTAGATGCAGGTACTACTATATTAGCTGCTTTGTCCGATATCTCACCACAAGAATACAATGAAACAGATAATACTGCTAGTCTTGTGCTGAACGGATTTGACTTAGAGATCTTAGTTGATCATACGTCTTGTACAGGTACTGGAGATGGATCGATATTCGTATCGCCATTAGGAGGAGTTTCCCCATTTACTTATTCATGGAATACCGGTCAGACAGATGACCTCATCGATGGATTGGTAGAAGGTATATATACCGTGGTGGTTACAGATGCCTCAGGAGCAATAATTATAAAAACCATAGAAATAGAAAATGGAGATACAGAAGCACCAATAGTTGTTTGTGGAGATCATACCATATACATAGATGGAGACGGCACAGCGTATGTAGATTATAACGAGATATTAGTAGAAGATAATTGTGATGGAGAATTAGAAGAGTCCTTACCGATTACACTAAGTCAAGAACAATTTGACTGCAATGAACTAGGAACACATCAAGTGACTGTATCCGTAATAGACGGAGCCGGAAACGAAGGAAATTGTGAGCTGATGGTTACAGTTGTGGATACTATACCACCGACGATTACATGTCCAGCGGATGTATCTGTCAATGCAGATAATGGCGTTTGTTATGCGACCAATATTGATTTAGGATTCTCTAATGCCGAAGATAATTGTCCTAATCCTTTAGTGACTAACGATGCACCATTGCAGTATCCTGTTGGAACAACAATGGTAACTTGGACAGCTACAGATGCTTCTAATAATACAAGTACTTGTACACAGACCGTTACGGTTATTGATAATCAATTTCCGACCATTACCTGCCCTGCTGATGTGACTGCCAATGTAGATTTGGGATTATGTACAGCAAGTGGTGTTGACCTTAGCCTAGCAATAGGAATGGATAATTGTGGATTTAATATCGTTAATAATGCTCCTGCCGAATTCGTTTTGGGAGTGACAACCGTTATATGGACCATTACGGACGACTCAGACAATAGTACCACTTGTACTCAAGTCGTAACCATCATAGACAATCAAGATCCAAGTATCACTTGTCCAGCTGATGTAACCGTCGATGTAGATGCACAATTATGCGCAGCTAGTAACGTATCCTTAGGATCACCCGTAACTGCTGATAATTGTAGTGTTGCTAGCGTGACCAATGATGCACCGACCTTGTTTGAATTGGGAACAACAACTGTGACATGGACGGTAGAAGATGGATCAGGAAGAACAACAACATGTGAACAACTAGTCACAGTAATAGACAATGAAAATCCGACCATTACTTGTCCTGCCGATAGAACAGTCAATAATGATAACGAACAAACTTATGCGAGCAATGTGACACTAGGAACACCTACAGGAACGGATAATTGTACGACTTTATCGTATACCAATGATGCTCCTGTAACATATCCAATAGGTACGACTACAGTGACTTGGACGGTAACAGATGGTTCGAATAATACGGCTATATGTACACAATTAGTTATAGTAGAATTATATGTAGGACCTGCGATTATTTGTCCAGCTGATGTAACCGTTGATAATGACGAAAGTTCATGTACTGCTAGTAATGTCAATATAGGTATTGCAAACTCTAATCCTATATGTCCAACATGTAGTTTTAGCAATAATGCTCCTTCGGTTTATCCCGTTGGAGAAACGGTAGTAATATGGACCATAACAGATGAATTTAACAATATGTCAACATGTGAACAGACTATAACCGTCTTAGATAATGAATTTCCTTCGATTGTTTGTCCGATCAACATCGTGACTTCAAATGATAATGGCGTATGTTATGCAACGAATGTTTCGCTTGGTGTACCTCTAGGTTTTGATAATTGTACGAATTTTAGTTTTAGCAATGATGCCCCTACCCAGTTTGAAGTGGGTGTGACTTCAGTGATATGGACGATCACTGACATTGGAGGGAATACGGCTAGTTGTACACAATTAGTAACCGTAATTGATACAGAGATGCCTACGATTATCTGCCCAGCAGATGTAATTGTTAATAATGATATAGATGATTGTTTTGCTACCGCTGTAATGTTAGGCGATGCTATAGGATCAGATAATTGCCCAGACTATTCGATAAGCAACGATGCTTTGACAACATATCCAGTCGGAGAGACCACGGTTATATGGACAATCACCGATGCATCTGGCAATACGACTGCATGTACACAAATGGTTACGGTATTAGACAATCAAGATCCGACCATCAGTTGTGCCAATGATACAATTATATCAATGGATACAGGAGCATGTTTTGCGAGTAATGTAGGTCTAAACATTCCTACAATAAGTGATAATTGTATGTTTGGAGAGCAAAACATTGGGTTTACAGAAGCATTCTCAACAGAATCAATCAGTTTCTCAGTGAATGAAGATTGTGGTGTTGTAATGGATGAGAATATCTTAGAAATTCAGTCTATAGACAATGTAGTATTTGGTTTTGGAGGAGCAAATACTTGTATATCGTTTGGTACAGTAGTAGAATGGGATATACCCGTGAATGGCGTGATCAGTTTTGATTGGAGTACGGTGAGTACGGATCCTAGCAATTCAGATTTTTTCGGAGTAGGAATCAATGCTTCAGATTCAGTGTTGAGTGTAGCTAATTTACAAATAGTCACAGAGGAGTTAAGTAGTACTACAGATAATGGAAGTTATACCATGTCGGTACAAGGAGGAGATCGATTTGACTTGATCTGTTATGTATTGTTTCCACCAGTATCACCCGGACCGATAACGGCTACGATTACTAATTTTGTGTTTACACCAAATATAATCACCAATGATGCACCTGTTATATTTCCAAAAGGAGAAACGATGGTTAATTGGACAGTACAAGATGCCTCTGGAAACACAACGAGTTGTACGCAATCAGTGACTGTGATAGATGATCAAAATCCAACAATTACTTGTCCCGCTGATATTTCAGTATCTAATGACTTAGCATTATGTAGTGCTATCGTAGCATTAGGTGTACCTATCGTTAATGACAACTGTCCAGATCCATTGGTAGAGAACAATGCACCCAATGTATTTCCTGTAGGAGAGACATTGGTAGAATGGACCGTGACAGATGATGCAGGCAATAGTAGTTCTTGTATCCAAGTAATTACCGTTATAGATACGATGATACCGAGTATCTTATGTCCAGCTGATATCACCATAGATAACGAATTAGATGTATGTGGAGCCAATAATATCAACTTAGGTATTCCTGATGTGAGTGACAATTGTCCTAATACGGTAATTACCAATGATGCACCTGAATTCTATCCTATTGGAGAGACTCCAGTCCTATGGACTGTGACAGATGCTGCGGGACTCGTAGCCACATGTGTACAATTGATAACCGTAGAGGATAATCAATATCCAGTAATTGATTGCCCAGCTGATATCACAGTATTTACGGATTCATTGACTTGTATTGCTACAGGAGTGGACATCGGTGATGCTACTGCTAGTGACAATTGTCCTGATGTGGTAATGAATAACGATGCCCCTACCCAATATTTGTTGGGTACAACAACAGTCGTATGGACGGCCATAGATGCCGCAGGCAATGAGACAACATGTGAACAAATTATAACTGTGATAGACAATGAGGATCCAGTGATGGTATGTCCTACTGCACCGATCGTATTGTTTATCGACCTTGGAGAAACATATTATGAGGTTGTTAATGACGAGTTAGACATTCCGACGACAGACAATTGTAGTTTCACACTAGTGAATGATATGAATAATACCAATACATTGCAAGGTGAACAGATCGTAATAGGAACACATGATATCATATGGACTGCTACAGATAATAGTGGAAATGTGACCACTTGTACTATTAATGTCACCGTTATAGAACAAGTGACTGATGACTTCTATGTAGAGAATCAGTCTTTATCTACAAATACGGTTAATCCAGGAGATAATTTGACAGCCGTTTGTCGGCAGTATTATTTTGGATATGCTACAAGTAATTTATATCCAAGATTGGCCTATTATTTATCAGATGACAATACGTTTAGTACAGATGATATATGGTTAGCACATGATGTTTCTAGTTTAAAAGCGACAGATACATGGGATACCGAATCAGCTGTTCTGACAATTCCAGGTGGTACTTCTGCGGGAGATTATTACATCCTATTTAGAGCAGATTATCAGATGAGTTATATCGAAAGTGATGAAAATAATAATGTAGAGTTTGTACCTCTTACCATATTAGGTAGTGGTACCGATGATGACTTTAGCATTGCCCAACCGAGTCTTTCTCTCACAGATGTAGAATCAGGAGGAAATATTATAGCGAGTTGTCTACAAACTTATGTTGGTTCTTCAAGTAATGTATTATATTCTACAATGGGGTATTATCTTTCTGAGGACCCCGTATTTGATGGAAGTGATATATTGTTAGCTACAGATATTTCTACTTTATCTTCATCAGATAGTAATGATGGAGAGACTGCAGTATTGACCATACCGGGAGGTACCGCAGCTGATGAGTATTATATATTGTTTGTTGCAGATCATTTAAATGATTTTGAAGAGATAGATGAAAACAATAATGTGATGAGCCTAGAGATAGAAGTATTGCCATCAGGAGCAGTTGATAATGACTTCTACCCAGAGTCTCCATCCATAAGCCAAACGACCTTAGCAGATGGCGATGGATTCTCAGTACAAGTGAAGCAATCATATACAGGTACCAGTCCTATATTATTGACATCTACATTGGGATATTATTTATCCGAAGATATGGTGATAGATGCTGGGGATGAATTATTAGGTACAGACAATTCTACATTGAGTGCTTCTGATACCTATGATTGGGAGACCGCATTATTGACTATTCCTTCAGGTACAGCTGCTGGAACATACTATGTTTTATTCTATGCAGACCATGAGGATGATTTTAGTAATGAAACAGATGAAGCTAACAATGTATTGACTATAGAAATAACTGTTACCACAGGAGCAGGAGGAAGTAGTGACGATATCACTGTAGCCTTACCAAGTGCCAGTGTATCTACTATAGAGCAAGGAGGGAATCTCTCGGTTCAAGTTAAGCAGGTATATACGGGTAGCAATTCGACAACCTTGTACCCAAGGGTAGGATATTACTTGTCTTCGGACCAAGTCTTAGATGCGAGTGATATACTATTAGATGATGATCCATCAAGTATCAGTAGTATAGATACCTATGATTGGGAAACGGAGTCTTTGACCATCCCTGTTAGCACAATGGTAGGAATGCATTATATCCTTTTTGTCGCGGATTATCTTGATGTAGTCCCTGAAAGTGTTGAAACCAATAATGTGTTGAGTGTAGAGATATATATTGAACCTGTGGCATCAACGAGGATGATTTTGGATACTGAAGCTAGAGAGAATTTGAAATCATATAAAGAAGAAGAAAGTGATTGGGAGATGGATATAGATCGTGAATGGAGCGTCAATGAACTCCATAAAGGAACCATAATACTCTCTCCAAATCCAGTAACAGATCAATTGTTAATCGTATGTAAAAAGTTGTCAAGTTGGCATGGAAAAACAAGAATTATAAATAGTTATGGACATCTAGTTTATGAATATGAGATAGACAGTAAGATACCAGCTTCTAAGACCATAAATGTGATGGATTGGACACCTGGGTTGTATTATGTCCATACATTGTTTGATGATGGAGAAGTTCTCATTAAGAAATTATTAGTACTGAGATAAGAAAAGCTTAGTGATTAATTACTATATGAATAAAAAACACTCCTTTTTTTACTAAGAAACAAAGTGTTTGATAACAGGGATCTACAATTATTTGTATTTCCCTGTTATTTTGAATTCATAAATTACTGCTTTAGAAATTGTTTAGTATAGAGAAAAACTAAATTAAACGGCTATTCTTTTCCTAGTCGTTCCTGACACTTGTAAATCGTTTTTACACCTACATAGATTTATTTCTGTGATGGAGTTATATTTTCTTTTTTACGATATGGATGAAGGAGAAAAGAATGGATGGAATTGTATTTTTGAATATCTTGATTTACTAGTGAATTATTAATAATTACAAGTTGTAACTTTGATTTTTTAAAGTAGTATAAAACTAATTTTCATGTTCAAATATTCTTGTTTAGCACTCTTTTTTAGTTTGATACATAATGATTTTTATTAATATGTTTTTTGGATTATTGGGCGTTTTTTAGTTTTTGAAAATATATTTTTTGAAAAAACATGTAGTTCATTACATTAATATGATCATTCATCCCAAAAGTAAATAAATATTTGGTTGTCTCAAAAATCGTTTTTAGCTTTACCAACAATGAGTTAAGTGTTGTAGGGTTAAGGCGGTCATTGAGTTTTGAGAGTTTAGGGTCGAAAACAGTAAGATTATTATGTAACAATTTATTGTTTAATAAGTAGGATATCTAGCTAGTCAGAATAATAAATGAAAGGTTTTATCTATGGCATATTGAAGTATTCTTATTGATCAATATTTTTGTTTTATTTTAACAAACTGGAAAGAAAATTTATGCATAATGGTTATTTATTTCTTTCAGTAGTTGAGAACATCATTGCATGAATATTATTCAATAATGGCATTATTTTTTATTCATTTACTTAACGGATTAAGTTTATGGATTAGCTCTGTTCTTTTTTTATTAACTACGATAAATTTATTAATGATGAGATCTAGTACACTACAAAACACTTTTACTATGAAAAAAAAATTACTTTTATTATTTGTTGCATTGTTTGCCTTTAGTGGGCAAATTGATGCTCAATATTGTGCATCTAATCCTAGTTCCAATGATGGGCAAGGTATCACAAATATACAACTAGGTATTATAGATTTTCCAAATGGAGATGTTACTTATGCTGATTATACGGGAACGCCAGTTGATCTACAGCAAGGAGTACTTGCGAATTGTATGATGACAATTGCAACAGGTTATACTTATGATACAAATATTTGGATTGATGGTAACGATGATAATGATTTTGATGATCCAGGAGAATTAGTATATTCAGGAGTTTCTTTAAGTGCTAATCCTACGACATTAGATGCTTCGTTTGGAATGCCAATTTTTCCGTTTGGGAATCATACAATGAGAATTGGTACCGCTGATTCCGGTCAGGCAACTCCTAATCCGTGTTATAATGGATCTTATGGAGTTACACTTGATTTCACAGTAAATGTTATAGCTCCACCATCGTGTTCTAATCCTGTAGTAACTATCGCAACTATAACGGATATAACTGCGGAGGCTTCATGGACAGCTGGTGTAGGAGCTATGAACTACGATTGGGAAGTGCAGCCTACTGGTACAGCGCAAGGTACTGCTGGTGCTCCTGCTTCAGGAAATGTTGCAGGATTAATGGCTAGTATTATAGGTTTAACTGTTTTAACAGATTATGACTTTTATATCAAATCTGATTGTATGGGAACTTGGGTAGGGCCCACTGCTTTTAGTACGGTACCGACGAATAATAACTGTGCTGGTGCAATGCCATTGGATCCACTTTTGAATGGAAGTTGTACCGCTATAACAGTGGACTTGTCTACTGGGTTCACAGATTCTGGAGTGCATCCTACATGCGATAATGCTGGAACAAATATAGATGCATGGTTTTCATTTACAGCGCCAACAAATGGTGGAGTAGCTCTTAGTTTTACAGGTACTGAAGGTGGCGTAGAGGCTGACATTTGGGATGCTTGTGGTGGAAATGAAATAGAGTGTTACACAGATGCTCACTTTGTGGATGGCCTTATTATTTCTGGTTTGACCGCAGGGAATACTTATTATTTGCAAACTTGGAATGATGATTTCACTACTGGGGCATTTGATTTTTGCTTATCGGTTCCTACTTGTACACCATCTGCATTTACAGTTGCACAAGGAAATAATAACTGCCCTGCACCTGGAGATCAATTTTTTGTTGAGGTAGTAGTTACTTCATTGGGAAGTGCCATGTCAGTAGATATTACAAATGATGCAGGAGCACCAGCGATGATGAATCAAGTTGCAGATACATATCAGATAGGCCCTTTTGCAGCAGGTACTGCTGTTAGTATTACAGTAGCAGACAATATGGATGCTACTTGTACAAGTAGTCAGTCTATTACAACATTAGCATCTTGCCCTCCAGCAAACGATGATATGTGTAATGCGATAGAAATAAATGTTGATGCAGCACCAATTACAGGTACAAACACATCAGCTACTGGTGAAACTGGTGAACCAGATGGTAGTAATAACTGTTGGACGGGAACAACTACACCAGCTGTATTAGAAAGTGTATGGTACAAATTTAATGCACCAGCCAGTGGAAATGTAACAGTATCTACGGATTTTGCTACACCGCTTACCGATACTCATATAGCAATATATATAGCACCTACAGCTTGTGCAGATATGACATCACTTGGAATGGTAGTAGGATGTGATGAAGATGGAGGAACTGTTCAGAACTATAATTCAATAGTTGATTTAACCGGTTTAACAATTGGTGAAAGATATTATGTTCAAGTAGATGGATATGGTGGAGGAACAGGTGCTTTTAAAATTGAAGTAACTGCAACAAACTTGTCTACAAATGATCTAGCAACTGTAGGATTTAATTATTATCCAAATCCAGTTACTAATAATTTAACAATGACAGCAAATGAAAATATTACTTCAGTTTCTATTTTCAATATGTTAGGTCAAGAAGTTCATAATGAAAAATTATCTACTTTAGAAGCTAATATTAATATGTCAAACTTAGCTAATGGTACTTACTTTATAAAAGCACAAGTAGGTCAAACAATTGGTACGTTTAAAGTTGTTAAGCAATAGCTTTAGTATTCATTACTAATTAGTTTTAAAGGCTCCGAGAAATCGGAGCCTTTTTTATTTTAAATAACCATGAGCCCCTCCAAATGTCATTCCTAATAGGTTCACATGTCATTCCTGCGTAGGCAGGAATCTCTTGAATAACAAGAGCATTGTTGTAGAATCATCAATACACTCTCTCT
>JAUTBZ010156357.1:0-11295 GCA_032361785.1 Lepetodrilus galriftensis
AAATTGTTAAGCGTAGTCAGCATGGTTGCACCGCTTAAAGGCTGTTTTGAACGGGCAATTTTTGCTGTAGCAAGATGCTTTTTAAAGCCTACCGCCTGTTCCTTGTTAAAGGTCGTAAAATCCTTAAAACCAGTGTATTTTTCAAAGCGTGTCAAATTCTTTCTAACACCATTTATAGTGCTATCGGCTTTTCCGCCCGCTTCCTTCAGATAATGGAAATAACTCCATTTGATCCGAATGTTTTCGGGGTGAAAGTTCTTTGTCATTTTCGTCTTCCTTTAAGTGAGTCTTTACGCTGGTATTGTCACACCCTGTTAGGTGCGGTTCTAGTTGCGCGGAAATGACAAAGAATTTTTCATATTGTGCCATTTTTTTATGTGACCCAGCCTTAAAAACCTTGGTGTTGCAGGTCTCACATTTGGCACTCATCTGGAATTTTTGGTGACCATAGAAAGACAACATTACAGCCCTGTTTTTTGCCCTAACAGCGGCGCGGCATTTCATACAATAAAACTGGTCAGTCTTGCAGGGAGATTTTCTGTCTTGCTGTTTCTTTTTTAGGAAGGTATATAAATCCCCACCAAAAACCATAAATGGCTTACGATTGTCTATTTTCTTTAAACCATGGTTTAGCCAGTTGCGCACAGTAGCTATGTGAATATCAAAAAGGTCTGCAATTTCTGGCACTTTATAGCCGCAATCCTGCTTAATCCGCCTAAGATTATAGGTGTTCTTTTTAGTCATACTAAAAACCCCTCCCCTGATTTATAGGTTTGGGTTTTCAGAATCTATGGTGCGGTCTTTTATAAACTGCAACAGGTCAGCTTTGCGATATTTCACAAGGCGACCTATTTTCACATAAGGAAGCGGATAACGCTTGGTGCAAGCCCAAACCTCAAGCGTCCCTTTAGTGACACCCAAAAAATCAGCGGCTTCTTGACGGTTCAAAAGTTCATTCTGGTTAGCGTTGTTCGTATTATTATTTTCAGTCATTTTTATAATATCCAGTTAAAGTTTATCTATCTGGAATCATAAAGGGCGTATTTTAGTAAAGCGAGTAAAAGCAAGTCAAGAAAGGCGTGTTTTGGGTCAGTAAGTCAGAGGGCAAAAAGTCAGTAAATCAGGCTTATTTCTTTTCTGACTTTTTACGAATGAACTCTTTATAATAAGGGCTAACTTTTTCCAATACGGTGCTACGGGCTGGCTTCACACCCCATTTAGTCTCGCACCATGTTTGCATTTCTGAAATAAAGGATTCTTGTTTTTGAGGAAGTGACCCACTTTCTATACGGCGGGCTATTTCTACATATAACTCAACCCATTTTAAGGGTGGTCTTCCCTTTTTAGGAGGCTTATTTGAAGGTGAATCTTTCGCCGCACTAACATAATAAGTGCCTGAGATAAATGCAACTTGTCGATTATGAAACTGATTTCTAGTTGGAAAAATTTTAAGAAGTTCCTTAAAATTCAAATAGATATGCATAAAGTGTTGAACCCCATCTAATGCAGCACTCTCTTCCCACTTAATACCATCTGCACTCCAAAAGTCACTTGGTATTTTTTGATGAGAAAACTCATCCCAAGGAACAAACCTTTGACCTTCTACTTTTCCTATTTCTTGAAAAGATTCTTCAACACTTTGAGTGGGTAGTGACCTACCAAAAGCAGACAAAGTTTCCTCTCTTAATGCTGTAAAAATTTTACTTTTAGCAAGCTGAATATATTTATTATATTGGGCTTGCCATACAGCGCACTCTTCCTCATATTTTAAAGCTTCTTTTAGTTCCTTCCTATAAATATTTTGGTATTTTTCACTCATTCCTTCCTCGGCAAGATATTTCCTAATAGCCTTTGATTTCATAAAATATTTATGAAAATTTGTGTATTCAGGATTTACGGGAAGATTTGCAAATTTACACTCTTCATCATTAATTAATTCAAATATATCTCCATGAGAACCTATAGATTTAGCTCTATAATCTTTTTGTTTCTTAAGGGAAAACCGCAAATCTCCTCCATGCCGTGGATGATTTTCTATTGGCATACGATGAAAGCCAGCCCACATGAGAGCTTCAAATAAAAAACACTTTTCTGCTGGTGATACTGGCTCTAATACAAAAAATTCTACTGCTATTGACTTTTGTCCTTTGTTAAACCAAACATACTATCTGTTGCCTTTTCCATTGAAGCCCTTACAGGATCAAGGTTAAGGCGTGAATATATTTGTGTTGCCTGTTGCGACTTATGGCCTAAAGACTTCCCAATGATAGGGAGACTTGCCCCTGTTATTGCCTGATAACTGCCCACCGTGCGGCGCAAGTCATGAAGACGAATATCCATTAAGCCTGTTGGTGGCGTGAGTTTACTGTTCTTTAATACATCAATAACATCTTCAAACAAATGATAAATATGCGTTTCAGGTGTTGTTGTATCCAGTATTGGTTGAATATAGGGTGCGAAGTCTTCAATTTCTGACCACAGCAAAATTGTTGCCCTTTGCAAGGTACGCTTCCAAGCCTTTTTGGGGTCTGCTAAATGGCCTGTTTTGCTTCTCAGACTTGGACTGGGAAAGACCCATTCACTATTCGTCTTTTTCCGCCTCTCTTCCAGAATAGCAATTGCCCTTTCAGTCAAAGGAACGGTTAGAGGGTCTTCATTCTTGGTGATAGGGATTCGCCATTCCTTCAAGTTCCAATTTATTTCTTCCCACCGCATAGCCAAAATATTTGATTTTCTAGCCCCTGTTAGCAGTGACATATAGAAATAGTCACGAGCAACTTCACTTTCTTCCTGTTCCATTGCCTGAAATAAACAGGGCAATTCATAAGGTTGCACAAAGCGATCCCGTGATTTTTCCCTAAACTTCTTAATGCCAGTTGCAGGATTTGTCCCTTCCCATCCCCAATCTATAGCCTTGTTAAAGATTGCCCTTATCCGTTCCAACAGTCTGTTGGCCTGATACAGCCCGTTCTCTTCCCTAAGCTTTTCATGCAATATCTGTACTTGCTGTTTTGTGATGGTTGAAATTTTGCGCTTGAACCAATGAGGCAAAAATTTATTCACTTCACGCTCATCATATTTCCAAGAGCGTTTATGTTTTTTGCTAAAGCGTTCCATATACTCATCAAACAACGCCTTAATTGCCGCAAAACTATTGGGTCTTCGTCGAAAACGGGGCACTTGCCCAAAATGGTCTATACTCTCAACCCAATGGTTATAATGTTTTACAGCTTATCCACGTCTTATCTACTATAGTTCTTGCCTTGTTTCTTTGTTTGCCGCTATCACTGGTCAAAACAGTTACTCTTTTCAAAACAAGGCCTGTCATATATGTCCCTAAAATCTTTGCCAGCTGCGCCTGTTGCCGCCAAGAAACCATTTGAAACAACTTATCACGGCATCACCAAAATTGATGACTATGCTTGGCTGAAGGATGATAAGTGGCAGGAAGTCATGCGTAAGCCAGAGGTTTTGGACGCAGAAATACGGGCTTATCTGGAAGCTGAAAATGACTATGCCACGGCGATGATGGCGAAGACAGAAGCGTTTCAAAAAACCTTGTTTGAGGAAATGAAGGGGCGCATTAAGGAAGATGACAGTTCTGTACCCTCTAAAGATGGTGATTATGACTATTATTCCTCTTATGTCATTGGCGGCCAGCATCCAAGACTTTGCCGTTATAAACGCAAGGATTGCGGCGGCGATGGTGTTGAGCAGATTTTATTGGATGGGGATGCTTTGGCAAAGGATCACGCCTATTTTGATCTGGGCAGTGTCGATCATGCCCCTAACCATAATCTGCTTGCCTATGGCTTTGACGACAAGGGTTCTGAATATTATACGGTTCATTTTAAAAATCTGGAAAATGGCGCGCTGCTGGACGATGTTCTGGAAAACACCTCTGGCGGCATAACCTGGGCACGCGACAGCCAGACTGTGTTTTATGTCACCCAGGATGACCATCACAGACCGCTCAAGGTATGGCGTCATATTATGGGAACGAAACAGGATGAGGATGTTTTGGTCTATGAAGAAAAAGATGAGGGCATGTTCACAGGTCTGGGAGAAACCCAGAGCGGCAAATATATCCTCATTAATGTTCACGACCATGACACCAGTGAAATTCAGCTGATTGACGCTGACAAGCCCTTAGAACCACCTGTCATGGTGCAGCCGCGTCTTGTTGGGCTGCAATATGATATTGAGCATGACGGCGGGAATAATCTGGTTATTTTGACCAATGAAGGCGGCGCAGAAGATTTCAAGATCATGGAAACGCCTGTGGCGACACCTGGCAAGGAAAACTGGTCGCAGATTGAACCCCACCGTCAGGGACGGCTGATCCTTGATATTGTCCATTTAAAAAATTTCTTGGTGCGTATTGAGCGTGAAAATGGTTTGCCACGCATTGTAATCCGCGATATTCGCAACAATGAAGAGCATGATATTGCCTTTGATGAGGAAGCCTATTCCCTTGGTCTGTCGGCTGGTTATGAATTTGACACACAATGGGTCAATTTTTCCTATGCGTCCATGACCACACCAGACCAGCAGTTTGATTATAACATGTCCAGCCGTGAGAAAAAGCTGCTCAAAACCCGCATTGTGCCCAGTGGCCATGAGATTTCAGATTATGTAACGCGGCGTCTGATGGCACCAACGCCAGATGGGGAAGAGGTCCCCATAACCTTGCTTTATCATAAAGATACTGTTTTGGATGGCACAGCACCGCTTCTGCTTTATGGCTACGGTTCTTATGGCATCTCCATGCCGGCAGGCTTTTCCACAGGCTGCCTGTCACTGGTCAATCGGGGTTTTGTTTATGCCATTGCCCATATTCGCGGGGGTAAGGACAAGGGTTATCGCTGGTACACAGATGGCAAAATGGCTCAGAAAACCAACACCTTTAAGGATTTCATTGCCGCTGGTGAATTTTTGGTCTCAGAAAAATTTACCTCCAAAGGTAATATTGTCGCCCATGGCGGTTCGGCAGGTGGAATGCTGATGGGCGCTGTCGCCAATATGTCGCCGGAGCTGTTTGCAGGTATCATAGCGGAAGTCCCCTTTGTGGATGTCTTGACGACAATGCTTGATGATACCCTGCCTCTCACCCCGCCTGAATGGCCTGAGTGGGGGAATCCGATCAAGGACAAGGAAGCCTATCAAAATATTGCCTCCTATTCCCCGATTGATAATGTCAGGCCGCAGGCCTACCCCAATATTTTGGCCGTCTCCGGTTTGACAGATCCACGGGTCACTTATTGGGAACCGGCCAAGTGGATAGCCACCCTGCGCGCAAATAACACAGGGGATAGTCTTCTGATGTCCAAAACACATATGGATAGTGGTCATGGCGGGGCATCAGGGCGTTTTGACCGCCTGAAGGAAGTGGCCTTGTCCTATGCCTTTGCCCTGAAAGTCAGCCATAAAATAGATGTCTAGGCATCCCCTCTTGATAAAATAAGGGTGTATTTAAAAACAACAATCTATAGGGGAATTACTCTCTTTAAATTGTTGTTTTTGTTTTTATAGCCTTGACACAAGTCTCAAAATACACTTGTTAGCAGCCAATAGTATTCAGTAAAGGTTCGTTTTATCACAAATATTTTACTGTTAATTTAGATTGCGTTATACTATCTATAATTTTATTTTAGTGACATTAATATATTAAGATATAAAAACAGAACTTTGTAAATGCGGTAACGGGTATTAAATTTATGACTTTTTCAAAATTATTTAGAACAGCTCTGGCTGTACTGTCTCTGTTTGTATTTTCTGGGCTGACAAGCGGCTACAAAGAAGTGCAGGCCAAAAAATATTCAGCCAAAAAGAAGCTGAGTAAAAAAGCAAAAATCAGAAAATCACGCTACAGACTTCATGCCAAAAGACGGGGTGGTTCTTCACGTCGTCATGCTATTTTTAAACAGGGTTTCAAGCCTGGTACAATTATTGTCAGTTTTGGTGACCGTAAACTTTATTATATTCAGAAATCCAAAAGGGTTATTGTTTACCCAATTGGTGTGCCGCGTAAAGGGTTTGAATGGAAAGGCACAACGCATGTTAGCTGGAAAACCAAAAATCCACGCTGGACGCCAACCAAGCGTATGCGTGAAGAGAACCCAAAACTACCTGAATATGTAGAAGGTGGCACAAAAGCTAATCCTTTGGGTGTGCGGGCACTTTACCTTGGTAAATCTGAATATAGAATTCATGGTACGAATGTGCCCTGGACAATTGGCAAGGCACGCTCATCTGGCTGTATCAGAATGCATAACAGTCATGTGATTGACCTCTATAACAGGGTCAAACCAAAAGCACCTGTTGTCATTACCTGGAACAAATATTCGACCTCAAAAGTGTCTTCCCGCAAAAAAGCTAAGTCCAAAAGAAGACGTTCAAAACGCATTTCACGCAAAAGACATAGCAAACGCAGAAAACGCAGCTAATCTTCTTTGGTTTTGCAAGCTGCCATATACTCACCTGAAATTTCTAGGTTTTCAAATAGATCAAGTCTCCTCTCAACCTCCATTGAGAGGGGATTTCTTGACTCTGATAACTGATTATCTGAGCAAACACCCAAGATAAAATTAAAAATATATAAAATTTTATCTACCGTTAACCATATTTTTCCACATTAATTTCACAATGTTTGGTTACTATAGGCTCAAGTCATAATCACATGATTTTCCAAACATTATCTAATTTCTAAAGACTATAATTTCTTTGTATTTTTACATTTATAAAAATGTAACAACCACTGAGGCGTGGCTATATTCATAAAGAAATACATGGTTTAGGCGCTTAAACAATCTGTTTAGGCGCACAGCAATTCCCTATGCCTTTTTAGGTGTTTGTTTTGCAAGGCTGGTCTGAAGTTATGCGTTAAAGGTTGCGAAAATTATCTTTCTGTATCTGGAGTTTTTTCTATGAAATTTGCCAAACCTTTCTTTATTTTTACCCTATCCCTTTCATCCCTGACAGGTTCGGCAAATGCGACCTATAAATCTGAAAATGGTATGAAATTCTATGTCATTGGTAGTGAAGATAAGGCAGGTCACGGCTCTCGCAATACGATAGCGCAGGTAAGAAAAACAAGACGCCAACCAAGAATGCAACGTCCAAAGGTCAGAATGCGGAGACCAGCCCAAAGGAGCGAGAATCCATTAGGCAACCTTGTCAAGCATACTTTTGTTCATCTTGTCCCTGTCTGGGGCGGTACAAAATGCGGAAGCCGCTGGACAGAGATCGTCGTTCCAGACGCTTTTACCTCACCAATGGGAAATGTCAGTTTTGCCAGAGCCTGCGCCATTCATGACAGTTGCTATGGGGCACAAAAGGGCAGAAAAATGTGTGACCGACAAATTTACAGCAATTTGCAATATGAATGCCGCAGATCCTTTCCCGCCAAGAATAATCACTTGAGAAAAGAGTGCCTGGCCTATTCAAATCTCTATTTCAGAACCATCAAACAATTTGGCGCAGCTGGCTATTCCATTGGCAAAACAATAAGCCGTACAGCACAGACCTACCGCAAGATTCAAGGAAAAATCCACCCTCACGCCCGCACAGCAGGCCAATGGATCACAGGCCGCAAAAGAATTATTTTTCGGCGCTAAATTTAAAAATAGTCTCATGATAAATACACAGGCACAGTCTCTCAAGGACTGTGCTTTTTTGCTGCCCTGCGCACCAGCAGCTTACCACTCTAAAGAAAGCGCCTGATTATGAAAAGCTTCATCCAGGCGTTTTTTTGTGCCTTTGGTGATATCTTCAGGCAGGTTATCAAGGGCATAGAATTTTTGTTCCCTGATCTCCATATTGGGCTTGGGAATGGAGGGTTGTTCCCAGTTGCGTATCAGATAGACAGCAACATGATCGCGCGGAAATATTTTGTGGTGGGAAAATATGCCATGCAGCTCAGGCCTGCCCTGCACAATGACGCCTGTTTCCTCTTCAATCTCCCTGATTGTGGAAGTTTCAATGGCCTCCCCCCATTCAACGCCGCCGCCAGGAAAATGCCAGCCCTTGACATAGCCGTGCCTGATCAGCAGCACCCGCCCTTCCCCATCAATAACAATACCACGTCCGCCAAGTGTCATGCCCCGCGTCCACCGAAAATAGGTATGGATCAAAAATTTTGGTATCATTGCATTTTCCCACAAATATTTTACACATTACAGATGTCATAAAATAGAGCAAAACAGGAATTAATCAATGACCATGGCGAAACAATCTCTGGAAATCATCCGTAAATTCCTCTATCTATAAAATATGATTCTACAACCTACATTTACCCTCGCCCATATTTCTGACCTCCATCTTGATCCCAT
Source organism: Lepetodrilus galriftensis (assembly GCA_032361785.1). Classification (NCBI taxonomy): domain Eukaryota; kingdom Metazoa; phylum Mollusca; class Gastropoda; order Lepetellida; family Lepetodrilidae; genus Lepetodrilus; species Lepetodrilus galriftensis. The sequence goes on from JAUTBZ010156357.1 coordinate 8,331, forward strand.
GCCAAAGGCAAAATGGCAGGATCTTGTCGGCAAAAGAGCAATTGGGCACTTTAACTGGCATCGCAGCCGCAAGAAAATTCATCCCCGCCAGATATTGGATAAATTAGTTGGCGACCTTAAAAGTCAACAGGCCGATCACATTGCCATTACAGGTGATATTGTCAATATTGGCTTGCCTGAAGAGTTTGAAAATGCCCTGTCCTGGCTTGAAAATTTGGGCGAAGGCAAGGATATATCTGTTGTGCCCGGCAATCATGACAATTATGTCCAGATGGCACAAAATCATGGCTTTTTACGCTGGCATCACTTTATGCAAAACAATGAGGACGCTGCGCCCTTTCTGGCTTCAGGCCAAAATCATTTTCCCTTTTTACGCCTGTTTGGCAAGGTGGCACTGATCGGCCTGTCTTCTGCCATTCCCACAGCGCCTTTTATTGCCGCTGGCAAACTGGGCGAAGCGCAAAGCCATGCCCTGAAACATATTCTTCAAAAGTTGGGAGAAGGCGGATTTTACCGCATTGTGATGTTGCACCATCCGCCCTTTGTCCAAAAAGGACAATGGATGCATGGCCTGCGCGATGCCAAAAACCTGACCAAGCTTTTGCACAACACGGGCGCAGAACTGGTTTTGCATGGTCATACCCATAAACATATGATCCGCTCCATGAAATCTGATCATGGTGACATCCCTGTAATTGGCGTCCCGTCAGCTTCACAGTTCAACCATCTGCGCAATCCTGATGCCCGTTATAACCTTTACAAGATCAGGCCAACCCAGACAGGCTGGCAAATGGATATGACGAGCCATGGTATTACAGGTCTGGCTGCCCCGATAAAACAGCTTGACCAGCAACAATTTATCAGTAAACATTAGTCAATACGAATATTCAGACGACTCATAATAGTCACTGGAAACAAGGAGTTATTCTTTCAGCTCCTAAAATAAAAAGACATTGCCCATGACCAATGATACCTCAGTGCAAGACATCTCCAGACTAAGAAATTTTCCCATCAGCTTCTTTTCTATGATTATGGGGCTGGGTGGATTTGCACTCGCCACTGGTGCTTTTGAAAAAATTCACGGCATGACCAACACCTTATCTACAGCATTTTTATTTGGTGCAGCTGGCATTTTCGCACTCTTCCTAATTGTTTATTTTGCAAAATTTCTACTGCACCGTGACGCAGTGATCGGGGAATGGCATCACCCTATTAAAGTCAGCTTTTTTCCTTCCGTTACGATTGCCATGCTGATCCTTGCCATCGGCTTTCAGCCTATTATGCCCACTGTCGCCAAAATAATGTGGTGGATAGCTGCCCCACTCAATCTATTGGCAACATTGATGATTATCACCAAATGGATGAAGCAGGATCACTATAAAAAGATGCATCTTGGGCCTGTCTGGTTTATTCCTGTTGTTGGTAATGTCATCGCACCCATCGCAGGCATGGCCGTTGCCCCTATCGAACTGAACTGGTTTCTGTTCTCCATCGGTATCATGTTCTGGATTATATTGCTCCCAGTCATCATGAACCGCCTCTTCTTCCATGAGCCTGTGCCAGGCTTCCTTATGCCCAGCCTGTTTATCTTTATCGCACCGCCTGCTGTCGCATTTATCTCCTATACCCAGCTAACCCTGAATGCCCTTAGCCCTTTTGCTATTTTTCTCTATAATGCAGCCCTGTTCTTTTTTATGTTAATGCTGCTTCAACTCAACACCTTACGCAAACTGCCGTTCACACTAAGCTGGTGGGCCTATTCGTTCCCCGTTGCCTCCATGACTCTTGCAACCTTCAAATATGCCCATCTTTCAGGTACACACTGGTTCGCTTCTTTGGGCAGTATATTTTATGCCCTCATCGCGGCCATTATTGCCATGCTTCTTGTCAGAACTATCCTTGCTGCCATGAGTAAGAAGATATGTGTTGAAGGGCATTAGCCAATAGTCATTGGATGGTGAATCACGCAACTCACCATCCAATTTTTCTAACATTTCAACAACTTTTTTTTGCTCCCAAGCTCCAGCTTGGGAACGAAGGCGAAAGCTGGTGACCACTGGAGCTAATATGAAATATTGCTTCCCCCCCTTTTCATGCTGTTGATGTTTTTTATTTATTTTGATGTCAACAGAATAAAAAAAGGGAACAGATAGAAATATCTGCTCCCTCTTAACAAAATATTACAGCCTGAATTTACCGCCAGTACATTACATGCAAGTGCTGGACTTCTCTTTCACAATAGTTTTCCACTTGGGTCCTAATTGTCCTCTTGCAGATAGAGCATTTTCGCTCCCTTTTTGACCCTTTTTAAACATTTTAACAATCATATTTTGACCATGAGACTTACTGACAATTGGTTGCCCTCCAGAGTAACTGGCATAGCCATATCCATGATACTGAGCGCGAACAGGTGTGTAACCTGTTACCTCACTTGTTGTCTTGCTTTGAGCATTCACGATAATAAATTTATCATATCCTTGTTCAATTGTTCGAATGGCTGCATTCCTTAATCCTACTTTTTGAGCCCCTGAAGAACCACAAAACCTAGCTGCCCTCGTAGAAATCTGAAAGGTATCTTTAGAAAGTGGAATTGAACTTGACTGCGCACAACCAGTAAGTATTCCTGCTAAAATGACCAATCCAACATATTTCATCATCATACTTCCCCTCAATAATAAAATGAATCCCCAATTTATGAACCTAGCCTTAATGGTAAGCAAAAAAAAATCAAGTCTTCACTCGACCTGCTAACAATATGAACAAGACAATTAAGTACAAATGATATAATAGTCGTAAAAAAGACACTATTTAGGCTCTCCTGTTCATGATCAAAATCATGATTTTGGTCGACCTCATTTCATTTCTTCATTAAAATGATATAGTCTTGATTCTAGTGCATAGTGCGAGCAAATCGAATCGATTTGCGGGTTAAGATATGCGCCATTAAAGGGCTAGAGCAAGGTCG
>JAUTBZ010156368.1:0-11293 GCA_032361785.1 Lepetodrilus galriftensis
AACAAGTATTGTGGGGTGGGAGGAGGGGTGGAGAGGAGGATAGGAAGGAGGGAGGAGGAAGGGAGAGGAGGATGTGTGAGGAAAAGAGGAAGAAGAGGAGGAGGAGGAAGGGTGGGTGGGAGTAGAATGAGGAGGAAAAGGAAAGGGAAGGAGGAGGAAGATAGGAAGAGAAAGAGGGAAAGGATGAAGAAAAGGAGAAGAGAGGAAGAAGATGGTGAGGGATGGTAAGAGAAGGAAGAAGAGAAGAGGATGAGGAGAAGGAGGAGGAGGAGAATGAAAATGATGAATCTAGAAAGAGAAGGTTACCTGGGAATACAGTATACTGAGTTGTTTTTTTAAATGTTAGAATATCAAATACCTTAAAAAAAGTCTAGATTACATTAAGTAACATGTCTACCCACATGTACAGTGACCTAGTGAAATGAAAATATTTGCAGATAATGTTCCTATATCTAACTAATTAGATACCAGCAAGTTTATGACCCCAGTGAAACATTAATACATTCCATAGCACCTGTGAGCTGTCGGTTTAATGAAGAATTATTAGTCGAAAGTGTGCTTATTATAATAATAATAATTATTATTATTAATACTAATAGTAGAAAACAAATACTGAATTGAGAGTAAATACCACAGCAATATCTACACACATACACATTTAATTGAAAGTATCAAACCAAAACATTTATTAATTTCTTCATGTGTAATAAAATGTTTCCACACATATGCATTCAATGATGTACTATATATCCATGTTGGTAACTACTAAAACCTACTAGTTAGTAATGTTACCATGGTTACATGTAGTTATTGCACATATAATAAGCGTATATCAGAAATCTGAAGTAACACATGAAACCATTTATCGACAAAACGTGTCTTCCCTATTCACCGATATTGAAATTGTTCATACTAGCAATAGCATTTTTATCTATTGATAAGTTACATATAATTTCATAACTATATTTGGAGAACTTTTGGAAAGAAATAGCTTTGAAAGTAAATCAATAGCTTTTTCAAAATGTACTGAAATACATTTTCTAGTCGTACTAAAAGATAAACAGTGGTATCAAATGAAACTAATCACCGGATTACTGATAGTTGTCCCAAAATAAAGCCAGTTTGCTCGCCACTAATGCATTTCTAAATCCTAGGGCTAAGCTTTCACCTACATTTACATCTTGTATAACTCAAAATGGTCACATACCTTCCTGTTTTCCTACATGCAAAGAGGATGTAGACAAGGTGATCCTCTTTCTCCTTATCTTTTGCTATTACATTGCCGTTAAAGTTAACCAGCTTACATACAAAACCACACTAATGTACCCACAGGATAAACTTATGACCCACTAAAAAGAAAACGTTTCTTGAATTACCAAGTTGAATTTTGGGCCAGTCAAAATAGAAAACTTGTCTTAGCTACAGGTGAAAGCATTCCAATGGTAATTTTCAACCAATTTGGCACAAGCTTCTGTAATCAATATATGTCAGGAAATCTTGTTTGGGTAACTAGTAATTATCTACCTTCTCGTGTGTTGCCACTTATGTTGAAGTAGTGTGGGTTAATGAATAGATTGATTTGATTTTGTTCAAGGTCTTCATAATGTTGATCTTTCCTAAAATAAAAATAGTTTGTTTTTCCCCCTTAATTTCCCTGCTGAATAAAATCAAAGTGTTCCATTTCTGCATGTGATCGGGCAAGTTAAGTTATTTCCCCCGATATACGGTATACTAAATGTTGGAATATGGTTTGCTCAACTCGTAAATTGAACACACTCAGTCGGAGTATGACTGTCTTATGTTAGTTTTGAAACTGCAGTTTATCTTCAGGGTAGATGACTGGCAAACATTCACCATGTCCACAACTTCAGTAGTCTTAGTGTTAATTTTAAAATAAAATCTATAAAGAAAGATATATTTGATTAATTTTAATATATATTTTAATACATAAAATAAAACAAAATTGCATTTTTCTTGAATATCAATTATTTCCCAAGAAATGCAAGCCTATATATATAATATTGAGGGCCGGTTAGCTGCCTAATTCCACTGAGCCACAAGCAAGGTCTATTGACAACCAAGATACATGGTAAAAAAAGCAAAGAGCTGTGTATTTAACAACATTGACATAGGAAATTAGGGCCACACGTCTCGATTCAATATACTTAACAGTAACCAGGTAACACCCCACAGGTATGTACTAAGGTAAAATTACCCTTGTAACATTAAACGCAAATACATATCACAGCTACCAATACCATACGTCGTGCCAGCCAGTGTCGACATGTCATGACACGGACGAGCAACGCCAGTGCACCTGGAAGAAAGCTCCCCAGCGACAACTGGACACTCGAAGATCGCATGGCGTAACTCAGTCAAGCACGACCGTCATCAGAATCTTAATTCCCCATCCTGCTGGTAGTGGATAATAGTGACATGCTTCATTGAATTTTCTTTATAATAAAGCCCTGTTCATGGCAAAGCATCAGTAACAAGCTGATAACTGATAATTTGGTTATTTATGTTACAATACCTATGAAATCCATTGTCACTGTTGTGAATGGCACGTTGGTATACATTCAATTCAACGATCTTGCCGTTGGCTGAAATGGTTTTCGGTCTTGATATAGAAAAACATATTTAGATTTCTATCTGACCAACATTTCAACTTCAATTACCTTTATATAAAAATCACTCGATTTAACCCTCTACATGCTGGAGCCAACCAGAGATGAGCAGTGTCCATGTCTAATCCAGCAATTGAAAATAATCATAATAATTACAATTAACAGTTTGTTTACTTTAGTTAACCATCTCCCTGCACATTAGGGCATTTTTGGTTGCCTTCAGCAGAGAGAGGGTTAAACATGTTAAACTAAATTACAATATTATTAACTAATGTGAAGGACAATGAGTAGCGATGGCTGGAAATTAGGCCCTAAAATCTTCATTATTATTATTATTATTATTATTATTACTGGAATACCTACAACAACAATGAAGTTAGCATGATCTTAAAAGCAAATCCAAATTTTGTTCAGTGGCTATATTTCAAAAAAATTCTTGATTAAGAACTCACCATTGTCGGCTGTTTCCTGTACAGTGTCAGATTGTCAGGATAACAGTCAGAATGTCAGATCTTGGTGTCCAGCATGTCCAAAGACCGGCTTGACCAATACACAAGGACAAAACACTGATCACAACTGACAGCCGAACGAGTCAACTGGTCAAGAATCCTTCCTTATTTTGACCACACAAAGAAATCTGCCTTAGTGGTCAGTTTAGGCAGGGGGTGGAATAATACACATGGACAATTATTTCCACAAAGGAAAGTCAATCTCTTTGTAAAAATAAGAATAAAAATGGTGAATCTTGATGTACTGCTTAATTGAAAAGAATTGATATTTAATTTCATGCCATGTGAAATCAATGGATGGCGAGACAAAAATAATATGAATCCCAAACTATCGGATTTCGTCACTGCCACACATATTTTATGTGTGCACCGAAAGCAATATATTCTGGTCAAGCGGTTGGTTTGAATCTTGCATTCTAGAGAAGTAATCAATTATTGCCACCATGGTTGTAATGCTGAATTGATACAATACTGGACAACACAACTGACCAGTGAAAGACTGGACATGCACAACACAACTGACCATAACCCAGAATGGACCACAAAACCTCCCACTGACAAAACCACAGCCATAAAACTACGACCACTTCCAGACAGAACAATAAAGTACTCACAGCCAGACTGCCAGACCATAAAACTGACCACCGTCCGATAAAACTGACCACTGCCAGACTGGACCGTTCAGTGGACTAACACCACAGAGGATGGACTGGACGACAATTGAGACACTTTCCGTCTGACCACACCCTGGGGGGACAAACACGATGTCCAGCAGAAATAACGGGGCTACGAAATTGAGCCGTTATCATCGGTCGCTATTCCTGGCTTAACCAGTCAGTTAAACATCATCTCCTCAAAAGCAAGATTTGCTGTGTGCTGTACAGTGTAAGATACCACCGTACTAACCCAGTGATTTCTCTACCAGAGTATGACAGATCTAAAAGTGCCCGTACCGCAACATGTCAAGCTGGCTAGAAATAGAAGGCATATCAGTGTATTACTAGCCAAATGTATGCATAATCATGTGTATGTATGGTATATGAAGAGCGATGTATCTATAAATACATGATATGCTCTTGCACCATAAATGAACTAAACATAGAGAGGTGTGCCTTTAACCCTCTCCCTGCTGGATTAGGCATACCATACACAGCTCTTTAATTATTTCATTTATGGTTGACTCCCGCATGGAGAGGGTTAAATTGAGTGAATATGAAGGTATGCATAATGTATGTACGTAGACATGATACTGATCTATAGAGCAATAAATAGATGACTACCGTACCTTGCACCACAACTGCACTAAACAGAGAAGTGTGCCTTTAACATGTTTAACTCTCTCCATGCTGAAGGCAATCGGATATATGTCCAAAAGAGCAGTGTCTGTGCCTAATCCAGCAGGGAGAGGGTTAAATTGAAATGGTGAAGTGCTGCTGAAGTGCTGAAAGTCTAGTCAAAGTTTAGGTTTAGTTTTCACTGGTGGTGGTTAAGTGCCAATTATCGCAAGTGGTATGGTTATTATTATCATGACATTGAAATTTAAATATTTATGATTTTAAGGGTTAAACACTGCCCCAGATGTTATCAGTGTGTGTTGTTGTTGTTATTAGTAATCATCACATCAGAATATATACAATTTGCACTATTAAATAGAATTTAATTTAGCAAAACAAAAAACAGTGGCAGTGGTATTGCTCTACCTCTCATTCGGTAATATTAATTATTAATAATAGTATAATATATATTAAATTAATAATAATAATGATTAATTATGGAGTTTAAGGTCTCTGCTGGAATCTTTCACCCATTTGTGATGATAATAATAATAGAAATAACCCCCCAAAAAAAGATGAAAATTCCATGGGTCATACACATAATCTCCTAGTTTTGTTTTATACACAAAATAAAAGTTCAGGTATAGAAACCATTTCAAGAATTTATTTTGCTGACTTAGACTCAGGTAGTTTTAAAAGATGCTCACATCACATAACAGTAAATAGTACTAAATACGATTGGAAATACTTGCATTGAATTACCCAACTGTGTTAACATCAAACAACACAGAGATTAGTGATATAGGTAAACCTACGCCTTTGTTAATTCAGCCCAGACAAAAGCATTCTGCTGGAAGTTAAAGACATGGATATCTTGGCAGAGGAATAGTCGGATCTCTGAAGATAATGTTCTATTCACGGACAGGCAACACTAGGGAGCTGTCAGAACATGGGGGTGTTAATTAATACTAAATAGAAACACGTAGCTTGCGTTTCATGTAGCTGTTGACTACATCAATTTTCACAAGCTAGTATACACAAGTCGAGTATAGATACGAAAAACATGGCAATTTGATTTACAAACTGGTAAAAAAAATAATTGTATTATATAAAAACTCATGAATGGCATTCCGGACAAGTTTCGCAATCCTGCGACCATTTGCCGGCTTAAGCGAACGTTCAAAGCTACAAATCCTCTTGTTGGAAGGTCCTAGTGTTAAGGCTCGAACATCAAAGACGAGAGAAACCAGCGATGAGATCTTGCAGATCCCAGATCAAATTAGCCTACACATTGTCAGAGATCTCATTATAGAATGAAATATTTGTCTCCTTTTTCCCTGGGAATCCTTCTGAATCTTTACCATGTCCGGAATAAACCTCCTCTCCCCTCTCTCTCTCTCCCCCACCCCCTACCTCACCCCCCTTCCTGCCACCACATCTGGCAAAAGTTGGCAAAACTGTCTGTGAAATTTGACAGTTGACCAGGATTTGTGGCTCTCCAAGTCTTTAGGTTTACAGACATGCAACATGAATGTGGGCATGTGTAACATTGTGTAATGCACTAATAATATCCAAATTTGTTTTGGAGATGTTGGAATCTGAGGTTGTACACCAAGAATGTGCAAGATCTTTGTCCTGCCTGTGAAACATATTTCTAGATTTCATTGTCAACTGTATTTTTACATGAAATACCATGAAATATGTCAACAAACTGTGATTTTATGCCTTTAACCCTCTCCCTGCTGAAGGCGAGTTAAGTTGCCCGATCACATGCAGAAATAGAACACTTTAATTTTATTCAGCAAGGAGAGGGTTAATTTTAAACATATGACCGAATGTAGGAATGTATAATGTACTTATAAATAATATCCAAATTTGTTTTTGGAGATGTTGAAATCTGAAGTTGTGCACCGAGTATGAGTATGTACAGATCTGCGTCCAGGCAAACATATTTCTAGATTGACAGAGATATACAACACGTTCGGAACGCTAGGCATGAGCTATGTACTTGTAAGCCAAAAGTGTGGGAAAATGTTTGTTTCTTATGAAATGTTCCAGCTTAGTGTATATACATCGTCACATGTAACAATACACATCACCAGTTTGGCCCAGCATTTGAAAGAATCTTAGAATATACTTTTCCATGTCTTTGCAGTGGGCAACATTATAAGACACAAATAACTGAACTGTAAATAAATAAACTAATTACTTAATGATACTTTCAACTATGCTTCAGCTAGTCTCAAGTGAGTTGAACACACTGGAACAGTTTTAAAAGCAAGTCTAGATTTCTAGAAAAGGTATTTCAGTGGCTGAATGTTGCAGTAAACCTGCAAGCACAGACTGGTGCTGACAGTAATATGATTTGAAAAGTAGATACCAGTAGCAGGGTTCCACTTAGGTTTCAATTTTTTAGAGTCCCAGGGACGCATGTTGATATACTTATAAATTGCGTTCAAACTTGAAATGTTTGCGTATGGGACGCAGTATTGCGCGTTCGGAGAAACCCTGCAGTAGCTATAAAAAGAATATATAAACAAACACTAACCTGTTGATTAACATATTTTAATAATAATAATAATTACTGTTATCTTTCCTAAATGCTATGGAAACAGCAGTAAAGCACTAAATGACCCAGGATCACGGCAATATCGGGTGTCAAAACAGCTCTCAATGGTGTCAAATCTATAACTTGGCACTGATCCCCACTGAGATAATATCACAAATATCCACATCCTACAAATGACTGCTTACCAACGCAAACATCCAACCTCCAGAAACATGCACTTATCCAACTACAGTCACTGGGTCAGGGAGAAATGTGACCCTCTTAACCCAATCATCGTTGCTATCAGGAATCTCCCAGATGGTTTTAATTGCAAAACCGTTAATTGTGTGCCAGCGGAGTCCGTATTTAGCCTACAGTGTGAAAAGCACAAACTCTGACATACACAGATACAGCACATATGGGGTTAAACCTGGTCAACACATGCCAACCCTGCCGGGGAGGGGGGGAGGGGGACTGTAATCCATCCTTTATCATTAATCAAGAAAACTAACTACTAGTTAACAGCCGCGAATGATTGGTAAATAAATGCATCAACCGCTTATTACTGAGAGTAATTATATAGAAACAATTCTGTTTGGAAAAGGTCAGGAAATATTACAAAAATAATAATAACAATAATAATAATTATAATAAATGGTAATATAAATAATAATAGTAATAACGGTAGTTAGGTTTCTATTGTAATTCAGTACTACCGGTAATAGCAAGTTCTGTTTATAGTGGGAAGAGAGCCTGCAACATCAACACCAGTGTAGACAATCTCCAACTCTTAACAGACAAAAGTATTTTTGCTTGAACTGGAAGTTGCCATTAAAAAAATATTGTTTGATGTTAACACAATAGACCCTCTCCTATTACCCCTGCTGTATTAGGAGACAGACGTGTAGCTTATTTGGGAATTTCCGGTTGCCTCCAGCATGGAGAAGGTTAATGATGTTAATCACATAGCATCTCTTCTATATTCTAATTCGCACATGACTCAGTCTGTGTAGTTGGCATCGTCAGTTTAGTTTTTCACATAATCAATACAAAGTCTACTGAAATAATGGTGGTGCATGAATGGGCGAGTGAGTTATTGTTTTATGTCGCAGCGGGAATCTTTCCTACAGACGAGTGCACTGGTACCATATACGAATCCAGATCGATATTTAACAGCGAATGACGTAATCCTCCAGTGAATCGCCACTAATACGTAATAAATACTTTAGCATGGATCTCATTGATGTTCAACAATGCTCAAGTCAAAATAGAATGAAGAACATATATTTATTGGTAAAAAATATGGATCAAATTCATAAATGAATATTGTATCATGGTTGAAAACTGTTTGTTAAAGTTAAAAATATAATTGTACATATTCCTGATACATTATTAGTTTAGTTTTAGAAGAATTCTAATGAAATAATTCAGAAGCACAAAGTTGATTTTACTCCTCAATCATTCATTCATTGACAGTCATGTCTGATATCATAATATATTAATAATAAAGGTAGTTGCTACTGCTATTTAGACAGTGTATGTAATATAATTAACATCTGGATATCGTTACACAAAGCTCTCGGGATGCCCCCTGTACGTGCCCCTGGTCATTACGAGTTTCAACAATATTGAAACGGCACAACATATGATTTTATGATAATTAGATTCCTCGTTATGCACCAAAATAATACAGTTGAAATGCAGTGCATGTAATACTGGAATGTTATTGATTGGAGGCGAAACGTTCCTCCGTAAAAATGCACAGACGGGGTCGAAACGTCTGCCACATCTCGTATCCACAATGTTACCATAGCGCTCTTGTAAGTGTAGGATCGCCATGTATAACAGATCACTATGAGAGTGGCTTAGTAAGTTGATCTTTGTAGATAAGAGAACTTTGTGAAATAATCTATTTCTACATGTTAAAAAAAATAAAAGAGTAAAAATATGTTGAACTTGAAGTAGCAAACAGTGAACGCACTTCGTAGTTGAATAATGAATAATATATTGCTGATATTTCCTGTGGCTATAGCAAGCATGTACAACGAGTTCTTGGTAGAGAAAACACATTCATAACATCAAAAAATAAACAAAGATGAAATGACCAATCATGAAAATATGAAATGATTTTCCAGACAACAAATCAGTTGTTTATTTATTCGGTCCTTCACGTGCTGTTGTCAACACTACGTCGGCTGTCACATTATTTCAAAACGAGACTTTCATTTTTAGTACTGACTCATTGATACTGATAGTTGTAATGAAATCGCTTGGCTAGGACAGTCGGTAACACACTAACCAAAACAGCTGAAAGTGAGACAGACGTCTGAACGATTTGACTCGTCGATTTTGTGTCCTTCACAAACAGTTAGAATTACACCCAACCGACATGCAAATGGAAACTTTTCAGCAAAGGTCATTGGTAAGAACTATGACCCGAAATGGTCAACAGTTAATCTAGTTACTTACTTGAGCCAAACACCAAGCAAAATGCCAGCGATTCGATGTAAATCCTTCCTTTTTCTCACTACAGCGATACATCAATATTAGGCTAGAACTGACGCATGGGCAGAAAGCATCACGCGACTAAGGGAAGTAACTCTCATGTTTTAACCAACCGCTAGTGAAACATTAACTCTTTATAGGTCTACACAATCCGTACGCGATTTGCCAGAGCTATTTCTAATCAAGCGGCCAGTTAGTACCGGCTAATCGAGACAAACCGTGACTGGTCACTCATTAAATGACCACAAAGCATAATTAACGAGTCATTGTGCCAAGGTCAATGCTAGTTGAAATAACTAATTGGACCATAGGGAATTTGGCCTCCACTTAATAATGGATTTCATATACCCCCGACGATGAAACTTGAAAGTTAACCGTGGTTTTGAATATCGCAGGCACGATTAAGATATATTATTTGATATTTAATTAAGCTATTTCAATTACCCACATTGAATAAACGATTAATTAGTACTTATAATAACTGTTTGTACTCCGACTTAATGTGTAACCTATAGTAATAATGTGTTAACCTTTAATGTATGTACTGTGGATAAAATACATCTGCATGATTTTATATCACCGAAATAGTGATACATGTATAAGTATACCCTTGCTAACAAAGATCGTCACCCGCTAAGTACTTTCAAATACCACTAAAGCTTCAATTGTAGTAGGTACTCTGTGGTGTGTAGATGTGGTAGCCCACAATTAATTTATTGTTGTATGTGCTTCTAGCTGGCATAATGGATAATGCATATTTTCAAAATACATGTAGCCTACCTATATTCTGACCATTTTACCTTCCAGTAGGCCTAATCAATCATTACTTTAAATCAAATTAATAGGCCTATCCGTCAATTAACAATTGTTCGCAATATTAATGTGATAACATTTAATTTATTTATTTATTTATTAATTTATTTGTATAACGAAAGAGAAATAATATGAAGATCACAGTCATATGTCTGTTAGCAGTAAAACATGACACGTAGGCTAACTAGCAACTAATTTAGGGATGCCAACCATTACTGGCATTAGGCCCTATACTAGCGTGAGTAGCTATTGTACACTCGCAATGTATTCAAATAGTTAATTACGTCGTGGCTTACTCATTAGTGCCTAACAGTACTAATTGTGGCATCCCTTTTCCTGAAGTTAATTCACATAAAGACACAAAGCGTAGGTTCTTAATGACAGACACAACCTTCCCGTATTGTCCAGTAAGTGTCCAATATCGTGATCAATAGCCGTTCTGTTCTCTTTGAACGTGTTGCTGAGAACAACACCCTTAAACGTTTCAAGAGGTGCCGTCTAATGTTTAAAAGTGACATTATGCGCATGTTTCATTACTCAAGTGTACAGCTCTGAATGACTTCACTGTAACAGTCATCCTGAAACATCCTGAAACATCCTGGACAGGGTCGCTCTATTTGAAGGCTCGACACAGGTGTGTGGTTAAAGTGGTATGTTACATAGACAAACACGCCACTTTTAATGTCGGCGAACCCCCAACAAATATCCTACTTCCTGCGTCTTGAGTAATTACCTATGTAATGTTACCTGGGCTTCACTCACAGACTTTGACACCGTCAGAACAGTGTGTAGAGCAAGTGTTCTCCGAACATATGGAATAAAGGAGTGCGCCCTTTGGGCATCCTTCGATCTGAGTCTACAGGTAAAAGTCCAGCTGAGAGAGTGATAACACGCGCGCGTACACAGCGAGAGAGAGAGAGAGAGAGAGAGAGAGAGGGGGGGGGGGAGGGAGAGATAGAGAGATAGGTAGAGAGAGCGGAGGGCGAGAGAGAGAGAGAGAGAGAGAGAGAGAGCGAG
>JAUTBZ010156390.1:0-11291 GCA_032361785.1 Lepetodrilus galriftensis
CGAGACTTTCATGGACTTGACCAGCTGTTTTAATATGTATCTCTTCTTCCGTATGATTTGGAAATATTTTCCTCGATTCTGATAGAGTGATATGCTAATGTTAAGCAGTGTTTTATGTTACGTGGCTTTCAAGACCTTGTAAAGCCCGTGCGGGTCGTGGCGGTCTACAACAGTTTTATACTCCCGCCACGATTTATTTGTCCACCTCTGACGCGCGGGGGTATATAGGATTTTATCCAGATCACGTGAACCAATCAGATCAAACAATTTGACATGGAGGCAAGATAATTGTTCCTGCATTGAAGCCCGTCTACACTATCAACATTTCGACAACATTCCGGCAACATTTCACCAACATTTGTAATCCGACAACATGTTTCCCAAATCTTTCCAAAATGTTGATAGTGTAGACGGGGCAAGAGGTTCGGCAAATATGTATCGCAACATGTATCCCAACATGTTGCCGAGATTGTTGATAGTGTAGACGGGGCCTAAAGTCATGTATCGCAACATGTATCGCAACATGTGTCGGGTCCCAACATGTTCCCGAAATGTTGATAGTGTAGACGCTACTTAAACCGACCTCAATGTCCAATGTCTAGAGGGTCACTGGAGCAATCTATCTTACACGTGTCACGGTCAGTTATTAAATATTTAATTCCAACGCGATTTAATATCTATCTATTGACAGAGTTTATAACCCAATACGAATATCATCCACACGAAAATAACTCTGAGTGTGGAATTATCATACGAATTCGCCAGTATCGACAGCTGTGTCCGAACTATCGGCCGTGTGAGACCGGCGTGTAAGCATGTCGCGTCTGGATGATATATAGCTAGGAGACGACCTAGGAACCCTTGCTATGATGACTTCTCCTGGAGGCTTAGTTGGTCCGTTTCAGGATAAGTACCTGAATTGAGTTCAGAGGTCAGCAAGTCATGCAAAAGAAGTCTATTTCCATGTTCATTTTATATCTATATTTCATGAGAGTTTGACGACTATCGGCGAGATTGAGTTTCACAGCGTGGCGTCTAAGCGTCGCTTACATACTCATCCTAGTCATGTTTGTTTGTAATTCTGAATAGTATTACCGGCAAGTGACGCGTGTTTGAGAGAGTGTTCGTGGTACCATGAAATGACTGATGGTGCGTCTGACTTGATTAGGACATGTTGACGGGATACAGTATTTATATTACGTTTCACGAGGCTGACGACACAAACACACACATACTTCGTTGAATTTACCAAATAATAACTATGATATTGGCCAGCCTACTCATGTACAAGCGGTGCAGCTCTGAAGTAACTTTAACTTCAACGTTGTATAATACTAGTCTACACGACACCATTGTTAAGATTGGGGCTATTACAAGGACGGTGTGGACCGTCTGGAAAACCTAATTTTGGAATAAAATGCCATTACCTCATGTTGTAATATCATCACTTCTTTGTGTATTCTAAGAATTAAGTTTGCTGTTTTGGTCCCTTATATGTTAACCTTACCATTACACGTACATGGGAGCCATTTAACGTTTTCTTGTGGACGTGTTACGTTTGACTGTAGGTCACGGTGCCATGTTTGGTTGTAGGTCACAGTGCTAGATTTGACTGTAGGTCACTGTGCTAGGTTTGGCTGAAGGTCACGGCGCTATGTTTGAATGTAGGTCACAGCTGAAATACCAGGACAACGGGAAACTAGGCGGACTGTCTGTGGTTTTAGCGTATCCCCGCACGCCATGACACAGAGGCAATTCTTCAGGATACGACAACGTATGTCTAATGCAAAACCGGAAACAGAATCTCGTACGTGTGCTTAAATTCCCTTCGTGACTTGTTGCCAGCTGGTTCATTACTCTAACAAGCACATTAAGCGGTCGGCTGTCTCAGGCATTAATGGCAGGATTTGGAAAGAAAGCATTTAAATAATCATGCGATTTGGACAGATTTAGAGAGAGTGGACAGAGAGAGAGAGGAGGGAGAGAGATAGAGAGAGAGAGAGAGAGAGAGAGAGAGAGAGAGAGAGCGAGAGAGAGAGAGAGAGAGGGGGAGGGGAGAGAGATGGAGGGACAGAGAGAGTGGATAGAGAGAGAGAGAGGAGGGAGAGAGACAGAGAGAGAGAGAGGGGAGAGAGATAGAGAGGGAGAGATAGGTGTGAGAGAGATGGAGAGAGAGAGAGAGAGAGAGAGAGAGAGAGAGAGAGAAAGAAAGAGAGATATATTCTAGGCTGATGAACATGAACCAATACGTACAGTTTCTAGAAAGCAAGCCATCACACCCCGCATTTCTATATCGCAGTGTGGACATGGTTACTGTCACCATACTATGATGGTCCATCTAACTTGAGTTTCTCGAGGATCTAGAACAATGCTAGAGTTCGCGCGCCGGCCCACGAAGCACGGAAGCTGTTCTAGCAACTAGACATGCGCAATGACACTTCCGGGCTAACCGCCAGAAGTAGGCCACCATGTGGAAGTGTCAGGATCCTGATAGGATTTTGTTAGGATCCAGCGACAGGATGCCTAACCTTTCTTTTCTGAGCCCATTTCGATATATACCCTCAAATTACCAGAAGTGCACAATATACATACAGTGTATGTACCAATATATCAAACAAGGTACACCTATGTACCACCACAGCTAGTCGTGTAATATTATACAGCTTACTAAGGCAGCAACGCACATCAACCAGCAAATTATTTCTAATATGGCGCGGTGGCTTAAGGCAGCTTTCATGTTCAAACATGCTGAGCAAAGTTGTAATACATTGACGAAGGGATCGTCTTATTTGAGATGATGGACTGCTATACGAGTTGATGTTCTATTAGAAAGAAAGCTCATCATGAGAGATAATCATTATATCACATCATTCTTGACAGTTGAAAGAAATATCCTTCCTAACACAAACTCAATACTAGTTGGGGGTCTGTCTATCGTGTCATGCATGCCACAAATCAAAGATATCGTCTTATCGTTTTATATTTGTATTATATTTATAGTGTTAATTGTAGATATAGTGTGTGTGTGTGTGTGTGTGTGTACGTGCGTGCGTGCGCGCGCGCGTGTGTGTGTGCGTGTGTCTGTGTGTGCGTGCGTGCGTGTGTGTGCCATTTATATTGGTAAATGGATTAATGTTTGTACAAAGTAAATGTTAGCCCTTACAATTATCTTTTGCAGTGTGTATTGATCATATTCGTCTATAGGAATTAATTTGACAGATCGTGTGCACATTGAACTTGAAATTAACCCTCTATGTAAGATAATTTAAATAATATCTAAGCTAGTGTCTTGTACGTGGTGTTTTCCCACAGGAACTCGATAATAGAAGTAGACTAGTAGTACGTGACAATAATAATAATAATAATAATAACAACAATAATAATCTATACTGTATGTATGTATAAACCGCGTCATCTGCATCTCAGTAGCACTGTACTGTATGGTATGCATGCATTCGTATATTTATTGGTTTCAATGTGAGTATTCCGTGCTGCAAGTGACGTGTCAACTTTTCGTAAAATAGTAAATACAGACATTAGAGTTTATGAAATTCCGCCTCCGTCGACAGTTTGTTCATACACTGGCCTACTCTGCTACCGACGTTTCGCATTCTGATGCATACTCGACACTGATTTCCCACATCATGACTCGGTGTGTTGCGTTCCGAGAAAGACTAGTTTAATATCAGCATGTGTATGTCACGATCTGCAGTAGTAATGTAAAACTGCAATATATATTAGCTGCAAAACGTATTACGTTACTTGTAATGTTATATCCGTTACTTGCAATGATATCTACGTTACTTGTAATGTTACATACATTACTTGTAATGCTATCTACGTTACTTGTAATTATATATAAGTTACTTGTAATGCTGTATGTACGTTGCTTGTAATGCTATATACGTTACTTGTAATGCTCTCTACCAACCTGAACATCGTCGCAAATGGGTGAAAGATTCCCGCAGCGACGTTAAACTCCATATTCACTCACTCGTACCAACCTGAACACAGATTCACTTTAACTGCTGTATGGCAACGGTCACACTATCGGAAGTTGTTTACAGTTATAGTTTCCAGTATCGCATGAAGGCATTGTAACATATTCAGATTCTTCACCTTGTATTTAGTCCACATACAGCTATTACTAATCATGTTACATTATACTGTGTCTTACGCTTTAGACAGTAAATATTATTCATTCATTCACTATGGCTTGCTTAAAAGAATAACATTAACATATATGGTGTGGTACTTTGGATAATAAAAGGTGCAACTGTTTCTTTAATATGCAGCATAATAGTGGGCAGGGAGAGTCGCTGACAACTGCTATTTATCTGTGTTGACGTGTTCGCCAGTAGACACAGTTTCACATGTAATCAGTCGTGGCATGTTCTCTAGAAGTACTCTGAAGTTATTCCCTTACTGTTGATGGTGAAATATTCCACAGTTTTGAAATGTTCCTTATGAATCGCCTGTTACATGCTAGAATATATTAGCGATAGGTTCCCCTCTATCGTGTGATATTAGCGATTTGTTCCCCTCCACAATATGACATTAACGATATAGAGTGAGATTAGCGATATGTTCTCCTGTATAATGTGAGGATAGAGGTATGTTCCCCTATATAGTGTGATGTTAGCGATATGTTCCCCTCTATAGTGTGCTCAACTTAATGGTATAATATTAGTTATATGTTCCCTTTTATAGTGTAATGTTAGCGATGTTCTCCAATATAGTGTGATGTTAACGATATGTTTCCCTCTATAGGTGATATAATTATAGCGATATGTTCCCCTTTATCGTATGATGTTATCGATATGCTCACTTCAATAGTCTGATATTAGTTATATGTTCCCCCTTTATAGTGTGATGTTAGCGATGTTCTATATAGTGTGATGCTAGCGATATGTTCCCCTCTATAGTGTGATGTAACGATATGTCCCCCTCTATAGCGTGAGGATAGTGATATCGTCACCTCTACAGTGTGATATTAGCGATGTGTTCCCCTTTATAGTATGATGTTAGCAATGTTCCCCTATATAATGTTATGTTAGCGATATGTTCAGCTCTAACGTGTGAGGATAGCGATATGTTCCCATCTATAGTGCGATGTTAGCGATATGTTTCCACCTAAAGTGCGATGTTCGCCTCTAGTGCGCTGCGCTAGAGAGGCAATTAGCTTGCTAAGTAGCACTTCTTACTAAAGTTTTACGTTTTCATTGGTAATCGTCTTGTTAATAGGCCGCAGACGCTGTTCATTAGAGCGAGGACTCTTCTGAGACTTTAAAACGCCTCATTGCATCAAATCTGGAATTTCTTTTTTAAATTAAAAAAAAAATGAAAATCCCCATTTCGCCAGGTCCATTCAGTGTTCGTGCTTCTGACCACCCAACTATTAATCAGTGACTATTTCTGCCGAGTTTCGTACGTTTCCGCTTCTATACACCCTTCACAATAGCCTGACTAGGGCACTGATTGCATTCGCTCCAGATCCGTACGGATGATTTTCAAGAAGGCTGCGCATAGAGCGTCATCCATGTCTCATCTGGGCGCTCTCCTATGAAACTTTCCATAGCTCCCATCTTATACAGTAATCACCTTGGTATTGATTCGTGCCCATGCCTTGCTGATATAAACATAAGGAGATATGTGCTATATCCAGTGATTTACATTCTCACAAAAGATTAATTTTGTGCTGACTGATCATACACAAGTGAGGAAGACCCTCTGATCAGCTTGTTTCCTCTGATCAGCTTGTTTGGTGTTTGCCACTCTGGGGTCAGTCGTACTTCGACACTGCCCCTGGAACATCACTGCTGAAGAGCGTACTCCGTGACACTACGGTTATTGATATGAACAGTATCTTCATGGCGGTGTGAAGCAGTCTGTGTGAAGAAGTAGCATTCGCTCCTTGGTATCACTCATATCACAGTTAAGCACACAACTAATGCCAGTAATGCTATCGAAATTAATCAAAATACGTAATATTTTACATAGAATCCTTATCAAAACAATTTAATTCTTAATGTGTGATATTGGGAAAAGATTGTGCATAGTATTAATTGATAATTTATTTTATATCAAATACATCATGTTTAACATATAATTCGTATCAAAACAATTTCATTCTTAATGTGTGATATTGGGGAAAAACTGTGCATATTATTAATTGATCAAAATATATTTTATATTTTATATTGAATCCGTATCACTACAATGTAATTAATTGTGTGTCCCGTTGGAAAAGAGTTTGTATTATGATGTTTCAAATACAAGAAATGATGTTCTAAATACTAGTAGTTATAAATACAAGGAATGGTGTTCTAAATACTAGTAGTTATAAATACAAGGAATGGTGTTCTAAATACAAGGCTGCACATTCCTGGGTAATCCTCTTAAAGCTCTTTTCACGTTTTCTTTATTAACCATCTGTTGACAGGGTGAGTTTTCCCGAAGCCTCTTTTAAAACTTATCCATCAAAACATATTAGAAAACGCTGTCTACACCGTTGCGTTCAATAAGTCAGGTTGGGATAAATATAGTCAACAAAATTAATTAAGGGCAGGCAGAAAACTTTCTGGGTAAGCTTTCTACCAACTTTCTGAACTGGGCTTGATGAATATTGAGTAATTTTTATTCTAATGCATCTTGCATTCTGGAGCCTGTAGAAATTTGGCATTACTGCTTTTGTAAATTTATATTAAGCTATTATATCTAAAAAGGCTACTGGCTATTACTTAATTTTGCTGCGTATAGTAGAACGAATCTGATTGGATTCATTTCGACAATAGCCATTTTATTGTATCCGAGCCTTGTTGAAGATTGGTTTTCAAATAAAGAATCCCACGCTGGAGTCTGAGCCTAATAGATATAATGACTTCTAAGGATGTTATAATGGTCGGTTACAAAATAAATATTCTGACATCATGTCATTGCAATATCAAACTTGTCGTTTATCACAATCAAGTATCGTGTAGCCGATACATTTGAGTAATTCCAAAGAGCCTAATACAATGTAATGATCTATTAAATTACTGACTAGTGGACAAGTATTAATTAACATTGCATTTCCAATTTTCTCATTTTCTATTTGAATAGCAGAAAAAAAACATTAACGATGTTCCATCACGTGTACAGGCTCTTTGTAGATCTGAATAAACAGATACTCAGCTCCGGTTTTCATCGGAATTTATTACATGTAACCGCGAACGAGAAGAGAGCTATATTTCTTCCCTTTTAATTGATGTCAGGATAACTGCGCGATCCTGTTTTTCTGATAAATATATAAAATTATATGTATAAGATCAGTGTTCATACTAAACCATTGGCAGTAATTATTCAACGTGAATCTTTCGTATATTTCAGACTTATATTGACAGTAATGTGTCTACCTACAACAAATTGTCAACGAAAATGGCCGATCTTTGAACCTAAATCAAATTGGGAATCAAATTCATATTACCTGTGCCACCTATATTGAGTTTAATCTTGCAGAGCGGTCGCTTTGTCTACTCATCTTGTTCATCCAAATAGGCCATTTGATTTAATCATGCTACGCAATTGTCAAAGCCTCAGGATATAGGTTTTTCTGGTTATGCCGTGCAGTTATCGTGCAGTCTCCGGGAACGAGGTTTCCTGAACTTCTTTGCTGAATAACGTGAATCAAATACGGGTGTCATCATAGTTACAACCTTCTAAAATCAAGCTCATCAGCTAAACAATATCGATATTTGTCAGATGAAGAACACTTAGAAATTCGTGAAACACAATTTAAATAAATACTTCAAGTTCAAAATAGGATCTCAAAACAGTAAAAAAAAACATTAGAGAGGTTTTGCAACACTACGGTTACCATTACGGATACGGATAGGTTATCAGTTTATTCGTAGTATATGACGTCAGAGACTCTCCCGACGTGTAGTTTCCCGTTTCTGATCGTGACCGTCCGGGTTCCCTGGGAGGGCCAGAAACGGGAAACTACTCGTCGGGCGAAACTCGAATATCAACCACATGACTAATACCAACGTCGCTATACTGTAAGGATCTACTCCTGGATTCATACTCAGGTGTGGTTTTTCATCTGCAAATCTCACGTTTACTTTTGATGTAGGGAAGATCAAACATACATGTAAATTATGTTCAGGCCTGATTTTCTTTTACTGTCATTCTGGATATATATATATTTCTTTTAATTTGGATATTAAATGTCATGTCATGATGAGAAATCTCTTCTTTTTAATTTAGTTTTTTACTGGAATCAACAGAAATCCTGATAAACAGAACAGATAGAGGACAAACCACTAGCTGTGCCCCATTTCTCGAAACACATTTGTCACAAAAAAATATTTTAACTCAATATTCAGAAATTTGCATTTCTCAAAATAAAAGGCTCAGTTCCTGTTGTTAACTAAAAGCGGCATCTCAGAACAAAATAACCTCAGTTATGAACGGAGTTGTAAACTCATCAGAGTTCTTGGCTTTTTCTAGACATCGAGACCAGAGAGGTCATGGAAAGCTTCACGACATTGTTAAGCCACCTTGCATATATCACGGAGAATTAACACGCAACATTGTCCTGCTTCTGCATCCTTGGAACGTAGGGAACACGCCTCGGAGCCAGACCGACGAGAGTGGGGAGACGAGAGGAGATTTGACGGTTTACGAGCTCAAAGCCTACTTCAGGTTTCATTGCTAACGCCGATCAACATTGGGATCTGGGATCATTGAGTAGGAGCCATGGGTCCCGTGAAAGTCGTTACCTTCTAGAGCCTTGAAGTTTACGTGCATGAAGACTATACACAACACGGCTTACGATCAACAGTATGTTTCTACAGTAGTCTTTGGTGGAGGATCCGTCATAGTTTATGGTTGTTTCGTATGACTGTATAATCTGAGTTTGATAGCATTTCGAGGTAACTTAAATTGGTAACGTACATTACGCCCAATGAGATTCTTGAGAAAAAAATCCCACGTGGTTCCATATTTTGGCAGTCATCTAGAATTCAGTCCACGTCTAGTATTCATGGATGACTAGGCCATACACTCCAGGCGGCGAAGTGTTGGACCATTTGCGCCAGAATTCAATCGACACTTTTCCTTCGGCCGACAATAAGTCGTGATCCCGGTCTAATTGATCCTGGGAGCCTTTGCAAACTGCGGAGGCACGTACTGTTCATGGGCAATGGAAGAATGCCTCCCAGATGCAAATTCAGCTTCAAGTGACCTCCTCCGAGCATGGGCGTGTTGCATACAATAAATAGCTTCATGAGCAGCCACCAGCTTTTGACACTGACAATATTTTATGAAATATGTTCCAATCACACATACAACAAAAATAACATTTTTCAGAGTTCTTGATTGCCTTCTCATGTCGAGTATGCTTGTTTCTCTCCTGGGAGTTGCCATGAACTTCAACTGACATGCCACAAAGCTGCATCACCACGTAGTACTGACAAGAAAGAAAGGAAAAAGCGACATCGGTGGTGGTGTTTTATATTAAGAACTGAGTGATACCGCTGTCCACGTTATTGATGGACGACAGTAATGCTAGGGAACTGGCCTATTATCGTTTACCAAAAAACAAAACCAGAATCTGTACCTATGCATCTTGAAATGAAACAACGAATCTTGAAATGAAACACTGAAAGCCTACCGAATACGTAAAAAAATCCAAACATGGACACTAGTTTCATGGACCGGAAACATAACAGCGCTATAACGTCGTTGTATCAAATGAAAGATCTGTGTATAATCATTTAAGGAAAGCATTGTCTCGGTCTCTATGCGTGTTCTTTGTAGACGGTCTTAAACTAGTCATCATGTTCTTTGGGGAATGAGGACCACTGATAGGTATTGATTTAAAGTTCCAGCGACATCTAAGAAGAGTTTTTTCCGCAGTGGAAGAAGATGGAATAGAGCTGCACCGTTCCGCTGAGTCTAAGACATCCGATTGTAAGCGATTTCTGACAATCAGAGGAAGACATATTAAAACAAAATCATGATACAGTGATGAGATAATATTTTGCACAGATCATGATATTAATATGGATGACTTGTGGGAGTTGATCATATTAATATAGGACTCACTGATCGTGGTGGCTTTTATATGAAGAGATCACTGCAGGGCTTAGTTCATCAGAGAGCTGGTATTCGCTGCTGTTGAGAACTTCCTCGCCTATACTACGAGAACGAACGGTGTACAACTATGTCCTTATACACCAAAATGCATCAGCATCAGTCGTGACGCACATAGTTCAACGTAGCTTCTAGTAATTGTATTCGCTTTATATATGCACGTTGCCAGGCCTACGTAGGAATTATTGAAACCATCTCTAGAGATATTTCATAGACTACCGTAGCTTCCAATATATTTGGAATATATACAGTAATAGTCCTCTACTGACGTCCAACGTAAGGTAAAGCTGCTGTTGCTGCTGTTGCTGCTGTTGCTGCTGCTGTTGCTGCTGTTGTTGCTGCTGTTGCTGCTGTTATTGCTGATGTTGCTGATGTTGCTGTTGTTGTTGCTGATGTTGCTTATGTTGTTGCTTTTGTTGCTGCTGATGTTGCTGTTGCTGCTGCTGCTGGTGCTGCTGCTGCTGCTGTTATTGCTGCTGCTGTTGTTGTTGCTGATGATGATGTTGTTTTTGCTGCTGCTGTTGCTGTTGCAAGGAGGACACCATACCGTATTAGGTTGTTAATATAGTTGTGTGCACAACTATTACAATTTGGGTCAATTATTACAATTCAAGGTTCTACACCCCTTGCCCTCGGCTACCAATTTAAGAACGACAAGAAATCGGAGCCCCAACAGTTAGTCGTCGTGTGCAACCTTTCCACCATATATTAATAACGACTCTTAGCTCATCAAAGTGAACAACGTCTTGTCAATGTATTGTAGAATCTACGCCACTAGACGACGGCTGCTGTTAATATGATAACTCATTACCAACACCAAGTATGGGTGAGGTATTGTTTCATGGGTAAGGATATTTCAGACGACGTGTGGACGGCTGTCTGTCCTGTCACAGACGTCCTCCAATTCCTGTTAACGCTCAATGAGGTACCGTTAACAGTAATAACGGCACGGAAGTATTTCCTTCCGATTTATATTATACGAGTTCCATCCAATCCAGACGAGAAAGTGACGTGTGTTAGTGTGTGGACATTTAAATACAGTAATTAAAACAAGGTCCCCTCGGACTTTCAAAGGTTAGACGGTATTGATACCGTTAGAATATTACACCGGTCAATGCACTTCTAAAGGCCCAGTCACACCGGGCTTGCAACCA
>JAUTBZ010156401.1:0-11291 GCA_032361785.1 Lepetodrilus galriftensis
TGTTCTTTCAGAATATGTAATAACCCCGATAGTGACCATTTTCCCCTATGCAAGTATGATCTTGCCCCTTTAAGAAAGAAAAAAATACCGGTAAGGAGACAGCTGGGCGCACCTGCAAAACAGCCGCACTGTATAATGCAGCTGTGGTAGGTCATTGTGCCTCGTCACATATGCATGGGCGAAAGATTCCCGCTGAGACGTAAACCAATATTTCACTCAATCAGCCCATGGTGTCATGGAAGGTAAACATCCGGGTTATCTTCAATGGCGCCACTGGTAAGCTTACATGATGGCCAAGAGTATAAATCAAGTGGGAAGCTTAAACTTGAAATTCAATATTAAATGTGTCTAGACGATGTCCGAGGAAGTAGAAGCCGTCGTGAAGAATGTGGCAATTCTAGGAGAAGGGCCTCATTGGGATGAACCCTCTCAGTGCCTCTACTATGTGGACACGTTTTCCGGCAACGTCAAC
Source organism: Lepetodrilus galriftensis (assembly GCA_032361785.1). Lineage (NCBI taxonomy): Eukaryota > Metazoa > Mollusca > Gastropoda > Lepetellida > Lepetodrilidae > Lepetodrilus > Lepetodrilus galriftensis. The sequence goes on from JAUTBZ010156401.1 coordinate 473, forward strand.
ATGTACAACCCGGCCACAGGGGAGAACAAGAAGCTGGCGCTCGGAGGTTTGTGTAGTAATTGCGATGGTCTCTACCAATCCTCCACCTCTAGTTCATCGCCATGGCCAAATCATACGAGGGCTAGTGGGGTAGTATATATATATAGCGGCAGGGAGGGGCTCTGACTGAATACGTTGGGCCAGTCAATTAATCATAGGTGTATACCTATTTGCATACATGTAATTTATATAATACTTGCACACTCCAACAAGAAACATGCTATGCGATGTATGTGCATGTCTATTGGGTGAAGGAAGTAAGGTGGGTATCGGTGGCCTGCATGACTACCGGGGTATGACATGTCGTGGACTGTTCTGGTCAGTGAGTCTGACCGATAACACGTCACCAACGCTGTAACCCTGTATAATGCTATCAGGACGAACATATAATATAAATAGGCCTACTTTATAAATTGATGTCATTTAATACATGGTATTGAAGCATAAACAGGAAGTACATTAATAACACTAGAAACAAATCGTTTTCCTTCTGAGTTTTAACCAATGTAAGGCGGGCATGTTTAATATGTTAGTTTGTTAGGTTAGACAGCACCTTTATATTATGTTAACATATGTTTTATTCTGTATGTTAAATACATGGCTTCACGTATTCTTTCTCCCGCTACAAGAGAGATCTGCAAGTATTATTATACCGAGAGAAAAGGGCGGTTTTGTGGTGTCACAGACGACCGACGTCGCCATTTTGGAATCCTGGGACACTGGAGCCAAAATCACTAGCATCGCCACCTTGGAGTGCGGAAACAACATGCTGAACGATGGCAAGGTCGATAGCTCTGGAAGATTGTGGATTGGTCAGTTGACAGTTTATTCTCTTATTTGTCATCCTCTGAAACAAATAGCCACTGCATACAAAGCATCCGTCACAAGCTATTATTCAAGCAATGGCCACCAATGTCGCGTCAGAAAGGTAACTTTTGCGAACATTGATGCCGGGTCCCTGGGGCGGGATTTGAACCTGGAACCTTTGGCTCCGAAGTCCAACGTTGTACCACTAGCTATAGTATATGAAGATCAGTTGCTAATTGTTCACGTCACTATACAGGAAACTGGCAACTGCAGGCTGTCCTTACCACTTTAAGTTATATTCTACACTGCCCACCTATGCTCCTATGCCGCTCCTATGACCCTCCTATGCTCCTATGACCCTCCTATGCTCCTATGCTCACACACTAGGGTCCTGCTACATGGGTAAGGACGTCACTGACCCAGACAAATGGCCGAAAGGTCACGGATCCCTGTACAGCGTCGACCCCGATGGCACCGCCAGGAAACACATGGGGAACATCACCATCAGCAACGGCATGGACTGGAGCAACGACGGTCGAACCATGTACTACATCGACTCCATACACAAAAAGATCTGGGGCTTCGACTTCGACGTCGACGCGGGAAGAATTAGTAATATGTTATATACAATTATACACATTCACTGCAAACATTATAACACTTCAATTGGTTACAAGTATAGTTTCCACTGACACGCAAACTCATATAATTTTTATGCAAGTGCTATACCAGTGCACAAGGACACGTTCGCAGAGCTATGGTTTATATAGCATTAGTCACTAATATCGAATAATTATGTCTAAAGAGTTTTGAATGATGAACAAAAAAGTGGCTGAAGTTAAATTAAGAACCATTGACCACGGGTCATGACCTCTACTACTCCGGGGTCATCACAAGACTGACCTTTTCCCGCAGGCAACCAGAGGACAGTGGCAGACTTCAGTGCCAGCAGCGACATCGGCTACCCAGACGGCATGACCGTGGACGCTGAAGACAAGATCTGGATGGCTTGTTATGGTGCCGGGAAAGTGGTTAGAATAGACCCAGAAACAGGTAGATGTACAGGCAATTTATGTTATAATTATTTCAAATATGGAACTGCTCTCCTATCAAATTTAGGGTACGCGCTGTTATTTCAAAACGTTTAAAACTGGAAATTGTGGTTTAAAGTCAACGTATGTTATATTTCGAATATGGAACTGCTCTCAATCTCAAATTTAGGCTACGCGCTCTTTATTCCCAGCGTTGTCAAATGAAACCGGAAGTTGTGGTAGCTAACAGTCACATTAGCGGGCTCGTATCTGTATCTTTCTTGTTGCTCGCTACTAGAGCGCTATAGCACTGTTAATGGGTATACGAGAGCTTCGTAAAAGGATAAGACTATTTAAGAATTTATAATTTAATCGTTAAAAGAAATATTGCGAAATATATGCCTACTTCAAACAATGCGCACATTTCGTGTTCAAGGTTTACCGTCGGTATATTGCTTTTCACAGGTAAAATTATTCGAACAGTCAACATCCCTGCCTTCAACACAACCTCCTGCTGTTTTGGTGGAGAAGACTTCAGTGACCTTTATGTGACCTCTGCCAATCGTTTGAAGGAAGACACTGAAAAGATGCCGTTATCTGGTTCTTTGTTCAAAGTGAAATCTTTAGGAATCAAAGGACGACGATCGAATAAGTTCGCGGGATAAGATTCTTAGAATACCTGTTGTGGGTTTTGCTGTTGTTGTGTCACTAGTTAATCCAGATTTCACCAAAAATGACTCACCCAAAAATGTTTAGGCGTCTACGTGAATGCTCAAAATTAAACTAGGACATCCAAGGTGAAAATATACTGCCAGGATCATTCTGCACTATACTATGCATATGTTTACGTTCACAACTCTTTATGCAAAAATAAACATTGCTCTTATTTACAATATCATGTTTTCTTGTTTTAATAAACCCAAAAATATATTTCGAGGCATTTCTACGTCCATTGTACTGTTATAGTATGTGACATTTATGGGACTATTTCTTAAGGTTTATATGCATTGATTTTAACGTAAAAGTTGTATCTCATTGAAATGTCATGCATGTTACATGTCTTTCATCTCGAATGTGGCTATGTCCCAAGTCATTGATCCGTTTTCACCGTATATTAGCTATTATTCTATCAACTGTAATTAGTACGGAGTACCATACTCTATTGGTTTGTGTTCGTCCATTGGTTTGTATCCATGGTGGTCAGTAGTTGGCCATGCATGAGCGGTGTAGCCAAGCCCTCCAAACAGGCGGTCGGTGCTTCATCGACGCTCTTATCAGACGTTTTATAGTGCAGAGACCTCGACTTACTGACCAAAGCACCTTGCAAGTCGAGCAGGTCTGATCCCATAATATGCTTCCTTCGCAAATGTTACTGGATTTATCAGCTGTATTTGATAGTGGATAATTCCATTCTATTATCCCGTCTGGAGAATACTTTCGGTAACCGTATTACAGCACATGCACTGGAAACTCTACTCCACAAGCACATTAACCCAGTGCTAAAATATCTCCACTGGTTGCCCATATAATAGAACCACCAATATATTTTAAGATCTTTGCACTTGCTCACTCAACAAATCAACAGCGACAATGCTCCTGATCACCGTGTCCAGATCTTGAAGGTCAACCAGCCCACCCGTCTGAGATTCCAAGACAAACATCATCTGATAGTACCAGAAAGCCAGAACAAGTACGTGTGATAGAGCCTTTACTGTTGCTGTATCCCCATCAATATGCGATGCGTTATATATAATGATAGAGGCGTACCTTCCGGTCTTCGTGTAGGCATATTCTTCGGTTAAGTATAGACATTTCTTTTCAGGGTATTTTGATAGCGCCATTGAGTATAGCTAGTCTAGATCCTAGGAGCTATATAAATTACTTATTATTATTATTATTATTATATAGAACGACTTTGTTGTTGCATGTGCTGCTGTATGTGTTGAACACCCGCTCTCAGATGGGTGAACGATTCCGGAAGCGACGTAACGTTAAACTCCATATTCACTCACTCACCCGCTCTCATACTGCAACAAGTATAAAAGTCGGCATACACATCGATTTCTTGGAACGTAGAACATCGACATACTTCAAGTTGCAGGTGTTGCGTGGTACATGAGTGGGTTAAAAACAAAGCCACCATCGTTATGATTGTATAATTTTAATTTACACAACAGTATAAATAACCTGCAACTGTACATGGATGTGAATGAGCTGGAGCCAAGGGGAGGCAGGAGATTCTACCATACATGTGTACACGCATCGGCAGCATAGGGAAAGTCTTGTTCTGTGCGCGTACAGTACAAGTAGTACAACTTCCGGTGCTACACTTAATCTACCATAGTGCTACACGTATTATACACTATTAATTGCGACGACCCTACAGGTTGTATTTCATTCCCCTTACCATGCAACACAAGTATCCATACCTTTGTTATTGAGGAGCATCGTACATTAATTTATTAAAAGGATAATTTATATTACAATTAATAATTTTAAACAACTTTGTTCATACATTTACAAAGGAAATGAACAAATATGATTCATGAATTTTGATTAGGAAAATTAAGATTTTGTTTGTAGAATTATAAAATATCGTTATAACCAAATGTCGTCGAAATGACGGGAATTCCACATAGAACGGACGTTATACGTTGAGAAAAATAGTGGACCTAGCGAAATCTGGAGACTTAGGTCTCTCTATTCTCTGGGCTATCTGTGAATGTTCCGATGCGTGTACACGAAATTTACACTGACAGCAAACGCAATAAGCTGGCAGAGAAAATACAAAAGTGACCATGCAAATAAAATATGCAATCTGCAATACACAAGTTGATTGTCATCTAGGATTGGCATATCTGTACATTGCTATCCAATGCTTACACGAGGCCTGCAAGCATGTACAGTTTGCTTGCGGTACACACAGACTAACATTATTTCAGACGACCTCAATGCACAGATCATCCCATTTCACGAATATCGTCAAGCGCCGAACTTCAATGCTGTAGCCTTATCATGGGTTATGTACCTGTTTCATGATAATATTGTAGTCGGGTCGTAAATCAGGGCGTACACTTTTACTATAGCAGGAAATGGCGTAAGCCTCGATTTACTACCGGACTCGGGGTAAACTACGACCCTTTCGTGACACGTTGCAAATCCACATCTGCTTTACTTTTCAGGAACTTTGTTCAAGCGACATATGTTTTATGCATTGTTGTGTCAACCAACGAGTTACATACAGTTCCTACTACTGAGAATTCAATAGAATGTTTGTAACACATCTGGTTTGACAACAACCTCGCACAAAGTGTCGTCCGCTTCTTGTAAGAGTTTAGAATGAATGAACCTGTATAAGGACAGCATAATCGGTTTGACATCTCGGCGGACATCGGGCGTAATTTGATTAAGTGTGAAGATCCTATTGTTCTGAATATACTATCAGAGTACTCTGGCTCGTTTAGAGAAGCTGAATATTATTTCAAAATAACTGAAACCTGCCGATGTCCAAATGGAAATTTCCTTTTTGACAGCATAATACAAACATGGACGCTCTAATAACGTAATAATTAACCTATTATAATGTAATACCCACAGATAATGTAATAAAAAAAACCCTACACGATAATGTAATAAAGAAATAACCCATGATAATGTAACAAAGTGCCCTACCGATAAGGTAACATGACTTTGACCCAAATCGGTGACATGCCCGTATTACATTATAGGCGAGACATTGGTTACATTATCGGATATTATTTTTATTACATTATCGGAGTATTACGTATATAATAGGTTAAATATAACTTTATCGGGTCGTACAGACGCATACCTTATAATGATGATACTAGTTAATAATCGGTATAATGGTTTCTTCATACGACTGAATACGTATATATACAAAGGCCTTGCGATGTACATTCGATGAATGTTTATGGTACACAATGCATATCTACAGCAACACATTGGGGCGTCAGATGCCTATTTACAGCAACACTTAAGAGCGACAATGTATATTTAGTCCAGCAGTATATATATACAGTACCCTGTGTCGAGACATTTTTGTGACAACCTTGTGAAATAGATTTACCTAGAATTTGATAGATGGACTAAAAATATAGAATTCGTAGGCCTACTAAACGTATATGTTTATGTATCAATATGGTACCAGTGTGTCGTCTATGTCTCACGTTGTCTGCCTATTCGAACATTGTGCCATATATTTCAATTTCAATTAAGTAAACCAAGAGGGTATCCTAACCTATATTATATTGCTGGCAGACAGGCATTTCGTCTCTGCTGATTATAATAAGGATATTCACTCTACATAAAAACAAATCTGTAGACTCATTTTCAAGATAAACTAAAATTAGTAATGAAATTTGTAAAATGTGATGTACAGTATTCACATAATTCTTATCATCTTGATTTAGGATACTCAGGACTCCCTTTAATACGGTGTTCTCGCATCTTATACTATTTATATCAATGATCAATATACGAGTGCTCTATACAGTCTCTTTGTGGATATACGAGAGCTTCATGAAATGGTACCCATATAGAAGTGCCATAAAATCATCGTGCTCATTATTCCCCTTTGCCAACAAAACTAGAATATTTTCGAGCAAATGTCGACATGTTTATATTTGGCACAATCAGAATAAAGGGACTTGTTTTCAGATGAGAATATTATATAATTATAGAGCAGTATGATACATAATTCGATGTATTCTTCAGTATTTTGATTCACTAGTTTGTTAGATTGATTACACTTTTAATGTTAGCTGCAATCAGATTGGTGTGGATGTGGGGGTGGATGTGGAGGTGGGGGTGGATGTGGGGGTGACGGTAGAGGTGAATGTGGGTTTGGGGGTAAAAGACTATCACACAGATCAGTGAACACAGCACAAACAAAAAGTAACCTATTATGAGTATGAAAGCAGAAAAAAACCCATTTCTTTGATAATAACAATGTGAAGCAGTTCCGGATCACACTCTCACTTATTCACTCACAATAATACGGACAAATTGTCCGCCGTTGTTTCTAGACTTTATGTCATGTATAAAGTCTAGCAACAACAGACATTTCATCTGCATTATTGTGAGCTACTAGTGAGAGCGTCGTCTGGAATACCTGTGATCCGGAACTGCCTCAGCCACTTTCAAATTCATTCTATCATTCTCTACATATACATAAACAATGGCCACATTCATGAAATGATGTAATTGAATTTGATGCCCAACTCTTCAATGAAACGTGTTGGTATGAAATGAAAACACCTTACAATGTGCCCATTTCCAGAAGTGTCCGACAACCAAAATTAACGTGATAAGGCAAGTTGAACATCTATGAGCGTACTTGCTGTGGAGATGAGTATATTTATGTTTGGACTTCCTTCCATACATACGAAAACACATGTAAGACTATTAAGTAACCAAATCCTCAATACAAGGGTAATAAATAGTGTCAGTTAATCTTGGGAACTAAAATACTAATTCATTGTTTGTGGCAGGGACATCCTAGATATTTAAAATAGTAGGCACAAAACAATTATTTAAAGTAATAAATTATTGTAACGTGTAGTATACAATTATTCTAAGATATGAGAAACTATGACATACTGTTACTTAATAATATTACTTGAATATTTATGCTGTAACAAATCAATTCTGATTCTGCATCAATAAATTCAGTCCTTGTGACCGAATCACTACTGATAAGTAAAACAATGTATCAGAAACTTAAATAACAAACTACATAAATAATGCAACACAAATAGTTTCTAAGATATAAAACAACCTCTTCACTTTTCTAATATATTTCCAACATGACTTCATTAAACTATTCTTTAATATATTATATTATTAATATTTTCAATAAATTCTTTTAAGGCTATCAATAACATAAAACCAAGTAACAACTCTAAAAATAGCACTTTCAGCAGTGATACATTTGCATAGAACAAAATGCATGGGGAAAAGTTGCATAAAAATGACTTTTCTAAAAAACTCATACATAATGATTTCATCATATTTGTATTTGTTTTCATCATAGAAACATGCACTCCCGATAAATATATAAACAATGATAAATTTTATTTTTCATATATGAAATAAAATTGTTTTACGATAAATGCAATATGCCCATCAGTCGTCCACATGAAAACAGATATAAATCAAATAGTTGTAAATTGTTGAGTGTCAAGATCACTAAAAGATACTGTTAAGCGTTTCTTCCAATATGCCACAATCATATCTGACAAGTTACTGCATATCTCACTAATGAAAATTCTATGTACTAAAAATACCAACACTGCCAGGATTTGATTCAAGGTAGCTATAATACTGCAAAACTGATTCAAACGACAATGAAAAAGTCACAATTCATTGCTGAACTAAACATAATAAATGCAGACACAAGCTAAAATGTACATAACTTTTCCAAAAATTGATATCAGATTCTATGAATGAAACATGAACAGTAAATGCATGTAAACACACTAGAAGTATGTTTACTGGGGACTATTGTGTCTTTGGTATGCGACTGAGAGCATTTGACCTTTAATTACACTTGTCTGGCAACAAATCCTTAGTGACCTTGACCCTGACCTTGAATGGAAGTGGTATGCAGTAACATATGTTAGGTCATCCTTAAAGTTATCAAAAAGCATAACACATATTCATCCTCATATGGATTCAAATCTGTACATGCATTATAAGTTTAGTCATAATTTAAGTTTTTTGAGAAAAAAATGTCACCACAGCCATTCAAGGTCATCACAATTTTGAGGTCCTAATCACTCATTATTCAGATACACATCTATCTACAATATGCCAAAATAGTACATTTGTCCAAAACATTTTCATTATCATAGATGCTCTTAGATCTTGAACTTTGACCTATATAATATAGGCCAAGGTCATAATGCCATTTACTAACCATGATTGTCAATAATAAAACATGTCTACAGTAGATTTAGCAATCATTGACCTTCAACTCAGGTGGGTGTGGCAATCAGGTCGAAGAAATTCCCTAACAATGAACACATACCAGAGTCTAAGCAACGTACCTGGGATGTCACAAAGCAAGAGTTCCCTTGCGGTGTGATGGCAGTGACTGCTTGGGTAAACATATAAAAGCAATACATTTTCAACAGCACTACTTATAATAAACTAGTCCTCAATTCTGACCATTTACTGCATTAATCAACACCAAGAGCTCAGGATTCGCCAACCCTACGAGTGCGATTTCCACGAAACTGCAAAGTTAATTTCTGATATTGAAGATCAGTCTTGTTTGCTCTGACATGGCCAGTGTTGACTGCCATCCTCTCGGACAAGAAGCTGCTCCAGGTGTTGGTACATTGTGCATGGAGCGCAGCCGCGTCTTCCTTTGTACACAGGACAGTCATCTCACAACAGCATCTGGATCAAGTCAGAACGTCGGCATTCCAGGTGGCCCGTGAACACGCAACACATGATCAGGTATCTCTCTGCTAGTCCACTGCGGCACATCTACTCAGCAGTGCGTAGTTCTTCTGTGGGATGCAGCAGGTCTGTGTTGGTTGTTGGTGCAGCAGGACTGACTGAACGATGCAGCAGCAAGAGCTTGTGGACCTTGTCCTGGAGGCTGTGGAGCTGGATGAGATTGTGATGATGGTCAGCTGAAGGCTGCAGTGAAGGATATCAACAGTTTCTTGCAGTAGAATTGTGATGACATTCACCAGTATTCTGCCATTGGGCAGAGAGTTCTGCTGAGGAATCATCCATGTTTCCTGTCTTTGGTCAGTCACGCAATTGCCCTTGATTTCAGTTTCATGTGTAACAATACAACACTACATGGTTTGATTTTCCCAAGTGCAAGAGAACATTTTAGAGATGAAGGTCAAAGTGTCACAAACATTTTAGAAATGGTAGGTGGAGGAAAGTTAATTTCAGAATGTAGTCATCATCTGGGGCTAGTTTCAGTGTGGTGTGGCGACATTTACTTCTATACAGAACCAATCAGAACATCCTGTGAAGGCCGTGACCTTCCTCAGCAGCTGCTGCTTCAGGACCTGGCGCTGTCATCCACTTCCGTCCTCACTCTTCAACATGTCCTCATGCAGAACAAGCCTTGCAGCAGTAACCTTGGCATTATCCTCGGAACAAATTCACTTTCTACAACACTCTGGTCCTTCTTGGGCATTCGGCAGTGAAGCACACCACCATATCACTAATGTCAACATGGTTTCATTTTCAAGATAGTCCAAGGTCAGCTTGGCTGTCCTGTTGCTATCAGACACATTCAAGCAAACAAGCTATGGGCTGCCCTTGTTACAAGGGTTGCAGAATACTACACGTCTGAAGTCCAAGCCCTCCTCAGTGACATATACAGTACATGTGTGCAGCACGTCAGTGTGTCATTGGCCTCTCTCATATGAAGCGACCGAGTGCAGTGTAGAAATCTTGTAAACACACCAGTAGCTGAGTGAACTTTGGCCTCTCATCAGGAGACATCGCCCAGCAACAAGCCATGACGGCAAATCTGGAAATTAAAAAAAATTAAAATAGTCTTAAAACTAACATAGGTAACTACAAAACATAATGCCGTGATTTTTCCATGTAGGAATTTATTTCCTCAACATGATTGTGTTATATAAAATGCTCCTACTAGTCTCAGCCAACGGGTTATCCTTTTGACCAATCCAGCAACTCAGATTCGAATCCCAGGAACGACATGTTACAAATGGCGCTCGATGTGGGAATGGTTCTGTGGACATCAGCATCTTCCCTGTCGATGTCCCTATCTACCTACACCCCTATCTACCTACACCCCTATCTACCTACACCCCTATCTACCTACACCCCTATTACCTACACCCCTATTTTATTTTTTATTTTTTTTTGTATTGGGGTTTAAAGTCGCTTTCTAGAATCTTTCACTAATATCACGACTTGTC
>JAUTBZ010156412.1:0-11290 GCA_032361785.1 Lepetodrilus galriftensis
TGGCTCCTTTCATATAAATATAATACCAATATATATTATTGATTTACTTTAACCCTCCGAGACTGTTGATAGTCTATGGTAAACAAGTGCGCCCAATATAAAGCTTTACTTTCTTTCTCTCTTAAAAGTTTAATTTTATTTTTTGAGAAAAAAAATGCAATCAAGTTTTACTGACATCGGTGCATTTTTCGATAGCTTGAGAACATATTATTGAATGATCTGAGTTATGTCTTTTTCAGAGGGGCACTATTATTGGTACCGATCTTGCCGTAGCTCACATGAGGAGGGACAAGGGAGGGAAAGGGGGAGTGGTCATCAACACCGCCTCGTGTGCAGGTATTGTGCATCCTCGAGACATGGGTCCCGCGGATGCTCTTACTCTATGTATTTTTATTAAGGAGGCTCTGTACTCGTCTTATAGGACATTGTGTGGAACACTTGTATGACTTGGAGAATCTCAGAAACAGTATCAAAATACATAAATGTTATTTTCCTAAATATACGGGCCATTACATTTTGCTTTAGATATCTTCGATTATAATGATTACAGATCTAATGATATATATTTTTGTGATAGGTATCTATATATACTTCACAACCCCCGTCTACTGCGCCACCAAGAGTGGAGTGGTGGCTCATACCAGGGCGTGGTCGGTAAGTCACTCAGGCTGTCAAACATGTAGCCTACTAAAGCTGTTGCTTCAGCGAAATGTCGTACGTAGTATTTAATAGAGCATAGTTCGTTACTCGTGGACTAGCTCGACACTCCTCTACCCTTCCCTGCTGACCATGATGCTTGTTATATGTGTATGGCATACCCATATAACAACAGTATCTTATGGTCAGTAGGGAAGACTAGAGTGTCGAGCTATTCATGGATATGATCTCCTACTTTCGTAGCACTGCGTATAGCTACTATCCTTCTGAGGAACGGGATCCAGTTAAACCGTTCAAAACCGTTTCGTAATCTCTGGGCCAGTTCATAAGGGTGTACAGAACGGTACATCTGGATTTCATACTCAACTCAGTTTTGTTAATAAATCCTCATATAAAATGTGAGTTTGACCATGGAGTCTTACTCAAAATGTAATCTCGGGGCCTGATGTTCCGTCTTCCAGAAAATCCCTGACCGCGAGGCCCTGGGGCTGAGGTTTGCCTGTATCTGCCCCAAGCCCGTGGACACTCCTCTGATGGACATCACCCCGGACAGCTGCCACTACTTCCAGCACGAGCACGACGCCGTCAAGAACATGGTCAGAATGAAGTAAGGCAGGGCGCCATCTCAAACACATGCACAGCCTTAGAATCATTAGGAATAGTTTGGAGCGCTTCATGGTAAATTAGTCTCGTGACCCATTAGCTTCATTGCACAATGAATGCTAATGACTCAACATTCATCTCTTATAATGACAGCAGACAACGACAGACAACAAACAATAATGTCTGTAGCTAAAGGCAATACACCTTACATAACCATCAATGTCTTTAACATAATATGTGTGTATGTGTTAAGGCAGGACGTCGATGATCATGGATTATATATAAAGACATTCACAGCTTTAGACTATTTAGCAATATGTTGATAAAAGAATGTCAAATGACTAGAGAAAGGCAATACACCTTACACAACCATCAATGTCTTTATTAAAATATGTGCTTAGGAAATCTAGAAGTTTAGAGGGTTACTAAGAACACATAGATCTATATGAAGCTTGCCAAGCATAACATCTAAATCTGACTTATATCCCAAAGAAGCTCGCATTACTTGGAGATACTGTACCTAGTCCAATCTGCTAAAATAGTTGCGTACTTTAAAATCTTTGTCGTCGTCAAAGACGTTTCGTGACAATTTCTATCTATTTTTAATGATTTTGTTACATTTTAAAAAAAATTGACTTTTTTTTTTAAATTGAAAAACATTACCTTGAAAGGTCTTTCACACGTACTAACTAGTCTTTGAACTGGACGGGATCACCCCGACCTATCCTGTTCCCAGCCTTGATGTTTTATTGCAGACCGGAAGTGATCGCCAAGGGTCTGGTAGACTTGCTGGAAGACGACGGCAGCAATGGAGCCATTCTGTACATCTCTCAGGAGGAAGGCTTCGCTAGGAAGAAGATCCTCGTCGTGGACGAGACTGTGCTAGGACTGGCTTAGATGTCAATGAGCACATCGATGTCACTACCAGTGTGAATATAATCAGACGAACTGGGATGTTCCATTATGGTCTATTAATATTTATGTATTTAGATTGTGTCATTAATGTCCACGCCGATGTATCTAACACGTTTTCTTCTATCATCATACTGACGTGTTCTGTTGCAGAAAAATGCTTGATTTTGTTTGTTTGTATTACTAATATATTTAGTATAAAGATAATAAATAATAAATTTGCATTTGTTTTTAAAGCTGGATGTGGTTTTATCAAGTTCACTGTACTGAGATTCCAACCGAGCATTTATCTGTTAAAATAATCCTCTCAAAAATGGAATTTACAAAGGCTTTAAATGTATACAATCACAGTTTGTTAACATATTTAATTGTCAAACGTGTTTTACCTGAAAGTATGTACACTTGATTTGTCTACACACGTATATTTGGTAACGCACCACATTTTCCCGCATGTCCCAAATTTGTATGTGTATATTATTTCTCGAGATAAATTTTTGTTTTTTAAAACCTAATGTTGGAAAAGTGCCGCTGACTGTTAGTATGACACATCGTTATTTATTTTGTGAGTAAGTAGTAATCGTGCTTCATGAGATTTTGTGATTGTGGTTCTTTTGGTGGATTTACCAGACATGTTGATGAAAATGAGTTGGCGTAAGGGATATGACGCCAACAAAAGGATGACGTCAGACCGACATGACTTCATCGATATATGAAGCGGATACAACCGTCAATATAGATCAATAACCGACATGAAGTTGAAAGGAAAAATAGCGTTTCTTACTGGGGGTGCAGGAGGTATTGGTACCGTCTTTGCTTGTGCGTTGCTAAGGAAAGGATGTAAGGTAGGTCTATATGAATGCAATTATAACACATCTCGTGTGAACGTCGGAGCTTGCGACGACGTTATCATGCCAGAGTTTACTTCAAATCGTTCATTCGTCAGTGCACAACCGTAAAATGACGGTAATTTATTATAATTTCTAACGAACTAATTTCTAATGGCAGTGACAATTTCATAAACCGTGACGCATTAATATAGCTGGGACATTTTAATATGTTCCCCATCTTATTTTGGTAGTTTTGTATTTTGATTACTATTAATAATAGTATTATACAGTTTTTGTTTCAATTGTTACGCGATATAGGCTATGCCATCACTGTGTTGATATTAGTGTTATATTAGTGGCTGAAGTTGACGAAACGTTGTGCTGTGCTTATTAAGTCCAACTCATCCTATTATAAATTAAAATGTAATTCATGTCATTCTGTCGAAAATATCAAGATTTTCGCACAAATATTGACATTAGCTATACATTTACATATCCGGACATTGAATGTTGATTTTGCTGTGTAATATAATTCAGAGCTGTTGCTGTTCCTCAAGGTGTGTATCACTGATATAAAGGAGGATGCTGGTAAGAAACTGGAATCGGAACTGAAGAAAACATATGGAACTGATGTAGCGTTCTTACGTTGTGATGTCACAGATGCCAAAAGTGTGGAAGGTTTGTCAAACATATTTAGACTTTTCAACAGTCAAATAATACTAAAAAAACATTGCGGAAATTCGTGACATTGCATACACTTATTACTATATTGTTTGACAAATTGCCTCAAGTTCCTATTTACATTCACATGACTTTAAATAGTTTTTAACAAGTAGAGTCTACTATATAAGCGTAAATAACTAGTCTAAGTTGGAAAAAAACCAAAGTTTATATCGCACGGTATCTATTCATTGCAGAAATATACACACTCACCAACAACTATATACTAGTAATAATCATTCAACGTTTCATCAGTAAATTACTGACATCAGATTGACGTCACGGAGTGGCATAAGTATGACGAGCATGCACACGTTAAAAACAGTACACAATGATTGTCGAGTAGGCCTATAACTTAACGTTATGTATTGTTTCAGAGCAGTTCAAGAGAGCTATTGCAAAATTCGGCCACGTGGACATTATGATAAACGCCGCCGGATTCCTGAACGAGAGCAAATGGGAAGATATGATTAGCATCATGCTGGTAAGTACTGGTGTGGCCCCCGTGCCACAGAGCGATCTTAACGCTACAACATAACAAAAATGCATATCTTACTTGATGCAGTTGTCTTTCATTAAGAATGATTGTAAAACATTTAGGATATTTCTAGCAATTTGGTTGGTCGATAAATAAAATATTCCGGAATTAAATTTAATTTGATCCTGGAACCGCATCACGGCGTAGTGATCGGTAATGTTAGTTATTGATTTTTAGGCCTTGCTAAATATATATCTATTATAGATGGACATAGTTAGTAATGAATACCGATGTGAAGACTGTAATATCGATAGCTAGCAACAAATTTATGGATAGGTACGGATTCTAATGAAATTTGCGATTGTCGAATTTCAATAACATCCGCAAATTTCAAAACACCATATATTTATCTTAATTACGTCTCGATAAAATGACATTATCCTATAGATATATTACACCGTGTATGTTAATTAATCCGGCACTATTATTTCAGCGCGGCACTATTATTGGTACGGACACTGCAATAGCGCACATGAGGCAGGACAGAGGCGGTCAAGGAGGCGTGATCATCAACGCCGCCTCGTGCGCAGGTTGGTGGACAATAGACATCAGAAACTTAGAATACTACTAGCAAACTCCATAAACTGCCTTTTACGAAGTTTAATTAACTATTATGATTTAAGAAACACGGAGAAATAAAAAATAAATCACGACTAAATTATCATTATATTGATTTGCAGAACTGCAGAACGACTGATCGAACTAATGGAATACTTTATTTTGCAGGTATATACCCGTATTTCACAACTCCTATCTACTGTGCTATCAAAAGTGGAATTGTGGCCCACATTACGTCATGGGCGGTACGGTATAACCAGGATATAGAATACTTATTTCCAATCACCTTGCTAGAATATTAAACTATAAATACTAGTACGTTACGATTGTTTGGCATATAATCTTATTCTATTGTTGGTGTATCTAGAGAACCACCAATGAACTTGTTTATGCGGTCGACACTTTCGCCATCCGTAAATATTGTGTACAAAGCGGCATCATTCTAAGGTAAATCCAACATAGCTAGGACAGGGTAGGAATTATATTAACCCTCTCCCTGCTGAAAGCAATCGGAGATGCCATGAAGAGCAATGCCTGTGCCTAATCCAGCAGGGAGAGGGTTAAGGCATCCTCGAAATTCAGGCTACATATAACCTGCGTCTAATATTTAACGGAGGTTAAAGTGTAGTCCAAATTATAGCCTGGGATTCGAGGATGGGGATATGGCTGCCTTAGAGTTACGCAGTTGCGTACAGAAGCCATTATGTTCCGTGTTCCAGAAGATCCCTGACCGTGAGGCCCTGGGGCTGAGGTTTGCCTGTATTTGTCCCTCATTAGTGGACTCGCCCACATTAGTGGACCTCTCTCCAGATATCTGCCACTACGTCAAGGAAGCATGTATGATGCTGAAGGAAATTGGCAAGATTAAGTAAGTCAGTGCAGTCCACCCAGTTCTGTCAACGGGACGACGTATCCAGTTTGAGGGTCCTGCACAGGAAACCTCTAGGGGCCGGCTGTTCGAAGCCCGGATGTAA
This sequence comes from Lepetodrilus galriftensis, assembly GCA_032361785.1. NCBI lineage: Eukaryota > Metazoa > Mollusca > Gastropoda > Lepetellida > Lepetodrilidae > Lepetodrilus > Lepetodrilus galriftensis. The sequence goes on from JAUTBZ010156412.1 coordinate 5,790, forward strand.
AGCCTTAACTCCATAGAGTACAGTACAAGCTTAATGTCATGTTAAGATAACCGGGATTCGAACAACCGGCCCCAGTACGCCTGATGAACTGGTTCGGAGTTTTCGAAACAACTTACTTCGAAACAACTTACATCTCAACTGAGAGTATCTCCCATTGAATCAATATTGTAACGAATAACATCTCAGCTGGGTTTGATTTTGTGCTCAAATTACAGCATTGAGTCAATGGGAGAACTTTCAACTGAGCAAAATCTCAAACTTAAGTTTCGAGAAATAGGGATCAGGTGTTCTACTAGGTTACTGAGTTAAACTAAAGGATATTAATGTATTGTTGCTGTGTCCACCCTGTCGGAGGAGCAGTTTCAGGAAGCTCCGGTAACCATTATTTTCAGATGTTTAATTCATTTCATGTTTACGAGAGCTTTGTGAAATGTGTCATAGGTTGGTTGATTGATTGGGTTTAGAGCTGCTTTCAAGTTTCCTTCATTCATATAACCATATGTTGGCAAATTTGAACATACTTCCTAGCAGAAGTAGGGTCAGGGGAAATATTTTGAGAAAGAAAAGCTGGGGGGATGGTTTTCTTTTTCAGCAAACGGTCAAGTTATGACCTATAACATGCTCCGAGATTACGAAACCATTCTGAGTACGATTTTATGTTTAACTAAAAATTATGTTCATAAATCCCCATATAAAGTCTGAACTTGAGCATGAAACCGGACTCAGAAAGTTTCGTAATTTCGGGGCCAGGTCGTTGAGCGTTTTTACGTAAACTCAGTGTTATCATTTGAACCACTCTCCTTGACAGTACAAGTCCTAGCAACCCGCAGGCATATTGAGATAGAACCGTATCATTTATCCATATGCTTGCACACCAAAAGCGAAATTCGCAACTACAAATTTCACTGATTGTCGCGGCGATAAATCGCTCACCTCTGGTGTGTAAGGACCTTTAGCCACTGAAGAGATGTGTTCCTATTGCAGACCCGAGCTGGTGGCTGACGGTCTGATAACGCTGCTACAAGACGATGATAGCAATGGCGCAATACTGCACATGCCACGCAACGATCGCCCATCTAGGAAGAAGATGCTTGTAGTGGATGAAGCTGCATTGCAACTCGTTTAGAAGCCACTAAAGACAAACTAATTCCGATACTTAAGGGGTGGTATTTCAAGTCGACGTTCAGAGTTATTATTGTGGACTATTGAAGCTATCTCAATTGTTGGTTATCTATGGACACTACGCATTTAACTATAGGCAATGCTTAACAAGCAATGTAGCAGAGGAAAAGTGTTTTTTTAATCAAAATAATGTTAACATGGGATGGTATCAATACACACATAGGGGAGGGGGGCCCTATATTGGATATGATCCTCTAGCGAGCCACCCCTACTATATGAGACTATCTTTCCTTTGCTAACTGGAATGATCGGTTTCACAATGTAAACATAAAACAACAAGAAATTACTTAATCGAGTAAAATCTATAAAAGGTATTGTTCCTATCATGTAACACTAATTATCGAATGATCGCCGAGTTAGTTATTTGTTAGTACAAGTTAAACAACGTTTTAGTGCATTAAGCTAACAACCTATTTTGTAAAGATGTAATGTATTCCTAAATTGGGTACGACAACGTTCAAATATTGGGAATAATAAATGTACAAATACAATCCAACTTATCCACTAGTTTTCTGTTTTTGTCATAAAATACAATCTCTTTTTGAGATTTGGAGTCCACTCTTGCTTGTTTACTACGTCATCTCCTTTCATTCATTAATCAGCTGTTACTGTGCAGATGGGATCTAATTGGTGCTGGTGTGTAATTTTGGTTTGTAAAATACATTTTCTACTGGTAATAAAACGCATACTAAACTAAAGAAAAGAACATAGATGGACCTATGTCACAATTCATATTTTTTTTATTCATTCTTTCTATATGCCCAATTTAAGCACATGAAAGCCCAAATTATTAACACTGGGACCATTTGCAGATTTTATTTATTTTTGCAATTTCAATAAATATTGATACTTTTATCTTTACAGATTTATTTGTTGTCATTTCTTCTTTTTCATAATCGATGTACTTAATGTATTTAATAGTCTGCTTAGACACAACGAATATTACAACAACTCAAACATGCTCCAAATAGCCCCTCTCCCATATAACACCAAAATATATCATTATTGCCAACATTTTGTACTTTGCGATAACCGGATCGAAACCAATAGTGGTTTGGGTGTGTAAACCATACTTCCAGTTCGAAGCGATTCAAAGCGCTTCAAAGCTCCGATGTTCACACGAGTTATATAACCAGCACTTTCAAATCGTTCATACCATAACAACCATAAAATGACAGTACTTTGTAAATTACATACAAGTAGATAGTCATGATCATGAATAATAGATAAAGCTGTCCTTCATGTACATAACTTGTATCTATGGTATAAGGATTAAATCTAGGACTATCTGTTCGTCGCAAATGGGTGAATGATTCCCGCAGCGACGTTAAACTCCATATTCACTCACTCACTAGGACTATATCTCTAGTTTAATGTTACGGTACAGGACATCTTAGGTAAACACTAACGATGAGATGGACGGACACGTAATTTGAGAACGGTATGTACAGCGAGTGTCCTTGCATCCTCAGTACTCTACAGGGGCCCCTCTATTATATACACGCAGTAGCCTTATAAGTGACTGAACCGTACACATGTATTGTGACACGCCGATACCTTTTTCAATACAGCAAAGTTACTGATACTATTAAACATAGACCTACTTCGTGTATTACGATAACACGTGTATTATGAACTACTTCAGTATAACGAAGAGTTATAAATATAAGGACATGCTTATTTATAATTTCCTGTTGCTTCGATTTCATTCGAAAATGTCAGCACTTGCGATTCGGAAGCAGCGCTGATATGAGATGTTATTTATGCTCAACAAAATAAATTAAGGGCTGGCAGATATTTTGTGGGACACTTTATATCAAATGTGGAACTCGGCTTGAAGAACCTGGTGTCATTCGTCTTCATGCGTGCGTCTGAAAGTTCTTGAAGATAATCTGGATCCTGTAGTCTTTAAGGAAATCTTCGTTGTTCAAATTATATGAAGTTAAGTTTATGTACCTAAAACGGCTCATGGCCCTTAATTAATTGCGTTGAGTATATGTGGCATGTAATATAACCTGACCAGTGAACATCTACAAAACAATGCAAGCTAAATATTATCAGCAAATGAAGGATTCAAAACATGCACTTACATCTCTTTTACACTGGCTCACTACAGGCCGCAATTGTGTTGTGACCAACTATATAGATACGCCGTAACCATCTGACCGTGCATGCTTAGCGACAGTGATGCAGTTCTACACAATAGTGACCGATTTAGGTTTTCTACCGGCTTTATTTTCACGTTTTGCTGCTGTAATTTTACTATTTTAATTTTAATTATTTAATTTTAATATTTTAATTGTAATGTTGCTGTAATTTTACTTGAATTATCAAGACATTGCACCATTCCGTATATACTATAGGTCAAATTAGGATTTACGCATGTTGTCTTTCCACGCAAGTGTTATCGCACCACGTAACTAAAATGTTTACAACCATAGGTTTATGTGGGCAATATTAATACAACTGCATTAGCACAAGCCGTTTCCTTAGCGCAACGTCACAAACAAAAGTGAAATGCCGTCTCAGAAGCCTGAAAACGACGTCAGCTGCTAACTGCTGAATGACGTTAGATACGTCAAAACAGGTGCAGAATGACGTAATATAGACAGGACTTCATCGATATACGAAGCGGGTGCAACTGTCAATATATAACAGCCATGCAATTGAAAGGAAAGGCAGCGTTTATTACTGGTGGCGCAGGGGGTATTGGTGCAGTCTTTGCTCGTGCGTTGCTAGATAACGGATGTAAGGTAGGCCATAAACGCAAGGTATACGCGCTTTTATACAATTCGAACATATTCGATGAATCATCCATATCTAAGTACTATTCGCATCCACAGACTGTAGGCCTATACATTATTTCATGACAATGCAAATTTTCATTGGTAATTTTTCTTCATAATCTATTATTTATTTTGTTATTTTTGTGTGGAACTGATTTTAAGACTATTGCCCACATACGCAGCTTGTCGGCATGGAGCAGATACGCGTTAGTATTAAGGTTTCATAAGAGCAATAGGTGCTCGTGACGAACTCATCCTGTTATATGTATTCAAATGTATTTTGTTTTAACCAAGTCATGTCATTCTGTCCAACATATCAAGATTTAGCTATGAATTTACAAGCTCTGGACATTGAATGTGATTTGTATGTATAATATGGTACATTCAGAGCTGTTGTTGTTCCTCAAGGTGTGTATCACTGATGTTAATGAGAATGCTGGTAAGAAACTGGAATCGGAACTGAAAAAAGCACAAGGGACTGAAGTCATGTTCTTACGCTGTGATGTCACAAATGCCAAAAACTTTGAAGGTTTGTCCAAAAGAATTACACCTTTGAATAGTCAAATAATACTAAAAGCCATTGTGGAAATTCGTGACATTGAATGTATTTATTACATTCAAGTGTGGTATGGCATTAACTCGTGTTCGTCAAAGCTGTTTCGTGGCATTTCTTTCGATTTTTAACGATTTCCTTTACGTTATTTGGAAAATTGCCTACTCAAATTCCTATTCACATGCACGTAACATTAAATAGTAATTGATATGGACTAGATATTAAATAACTAGTCTAAGTTGAGTAAACAATGAAGTCTATATCGCATGGCATCTATTTAATGCAGAAATGTATACACTCAACAAAAGTTATTAAATAACCATTCAACGTTTTCATCAGTAAAACACTGACATCAATAGCTTATACTTATTAGGAAACTTTACAAAAATAAGGATGTTGGAATGTACGGTTACAACGACAGATTGACGTCACGAAGTGACATACATGATGATACGTATGACGAGCATACGTAAAAACAGTATACAATGATTGTCGAGTATAATTTAATGTTGCGTATTGTGACAGAGGTTTTCAAGAAAGCAGCGTCAAAATTCGGCCACGTGGACATTATGTTAAACAACGCCGGAATCATGAACGAGAGCAAGTGGGAAGATATGATTGGTGTCGTACTGGTAAGTACTGGTCTCCGTCCCACAGAACAATCTTAACACTACGAGAGTCGTATCTCCTCGATAACATAATATTATCCTATAGATACGCCGTGTAGGTTAATTAACCTGGCGCTATTATTTCAGCGCGGCACTATTATTGGTACGGACATCGCAGTGGCTCACATGAGGAAGGACAAGGGAGGACAGGGAGGAGTGATCATCAACACCGCCTCGTCTGCAGGTTGGTGGACAACAGACGGCGCTCAGTACATTCGTACCCAAACCAACATCATACCCACGAATTTATGTAATTTCGTAATCAAAAGTGATAGTAGTTACGTACCTTGGATGTATTTTCGTACTCATGAA
>JAUTBZ010156434.1:0-11288 GCA_032361785.1 Lepetodrilus galriftensis
TCATATGTTACTGTGAGGTGCATCCTCCATTTACTTCATTGGTTACTGTGAGGTGCATCCTCCATTTACTTCATATGCTACTGTGAGGTGCATCCTACATTTACTTCATTGGTTACTGTGAGGTGCATCCTCCATTTACTTCATTGGTTACTGTATGAGCAGGGATAGAACTAGACCCTCGCCCAGCAGACCCATCAATTTCTCCTGATGTTAAAGGGATCCTCCAGGCTAGTAGAAATTTAAAGTTTTGTTATTTATATCATTCTTCAGGTGAATACATTTTAAAGTTAATAAATAAGTTCCATTCCTGTATGAGGTGCATGTACATGCTCTATTCACTTGGTTTCTCGTCACGTTTGACTGTGAGGATACTATTGAGATACTGATATGTTGCCACATGTTGCTGCCATGGAGTCTCAGAGACCAGCCCCTACTATGTATTGTATGTCTACAGGTAAGCCTGGGGAAGCCTAATGTCATACTTGAGGGAAGTGTCCAGAGGCCTGACAAAGGTTTTGACAGTGTACACGTGATGGGAAGGTACAGACCTGATTCCAAGCACAATGTGCGCTTGCCTACAGGTATGATTATCATTTGAGTGTACACTCCAACCCCCACACCCATCCATTGCTCCTAATGGTAAAGGTATGCTATGGGCTAGTACAAATTTCATGTTTTTATATTTTTATCATTATGCTTGTGCGTTTTATAGTTAAGTTCCATCCCTGTGGTATACACATCATATGCCCTTCACTCTTCTGTGTTCTTTGCTATGACGATCTGTAACTACTGTATATTGTGCATATGTTCCAATACAGTGGGAATGTTTCTTTGTATTACAGGCTGTGTGATTCCTCTTGGAGAGTCTATGTATTTGCCACAACAAGGTCACAACTATATGAGTAACTACCACAGTGAGTTCATAGTCTACAACGAGAGGCAGGTGTCACTGCGCTACCTCATCCAGTTCAGGAGGAAGTAAGGAGAGGAGGAAGTAGGAAGGAAGTAAGGAGAGGAATAAGTAAGGCGAGGAGGAAGAAGGGAGGAAGTAAAGAGAGGAAGAAGTATGAAGAGTTGGAAGTAGGCCTAAGGAGGGGGAGGAAATATAAACGAAGCAAGGAGGAATCAATTAGGAGAGGAGGAAGTAATGAGAAGAGGAAATAAGGAGAGGAGGAAGTAGGGAGAGGAAGAAGTAAAGAGAGGAGGAAGTAGGCCTAAGGAGGGGGAGGAAATAAAGACGAAGCAAGGAGGAATCAATTAGGAGAGGAGGAAGTATAATGAGAAGAGGAAGTAAGGCGAGGAGGAAGTAAGGAGAAGAAATATGGATGAAGCAAGTAGAGGAGGAAGTAAAGGAAGGAGGAAGTAATGAGAGGAGGAAGTAATCCAGTTCAGCAGGAAGTAATCCACCAGCCACACGAGGAACTACGTACAGTCATAGGGGCAGAGTCTGCAACATGCCAACATTCATATCCATGTGTAACCCTATACTTCATCATTCCAATCCTCATGTTACAGTTAATAGAGTTATGCCAGAAGCATGATCATGTTTAGTTTGCACCGTCACCCCATATCACTGAGAGCATTACCTTCACTGATAGCCTTTGTCATATCAGTACTCTGATAGCAGTACTTTCTCTGATAGCAGTACTTTCTCTGATGGCAGTACTTTCTCTGATAGCAGTACTTTCTCTGATAGCAGTACTTTCTCTGATGCAGCAATTTTTCTGATAGCAGTACTTTTTCTGATAGCAGTACTTTTGCACCTTAAATGGCAGCATGGATTGAATACACCTCAGGGAATTGAGTGCACATTTATCCATTGACGGGAATAATAATGTAGCTATATGACCAATTACTATTACTATTACTAGTACTACCAGTAGTTTGTTTGAAAAGAAGTACTATAGTACTGTTTCTATTAACAGCAGTTGCTTTTGTAACTGTGGTTGTATGACTGTCCAATTTACCATGTGCACTTTCCTTTTTGAACCATTTCATAAATACCACCTCAACATGTGTCCTTTATTAATATTACATTAGTAGTCATCACATAATGGTTTAAAGATTCCCAATAATGAGGTCAAACAATAATTCACTCATTAATACAAAATACCTCCAGAAGAGTTGTGTATTGAACTTTGTTTATTTATTATTATTTTGAATTTGTTGCCCTTTTATTTCTAGTTTGTATGCTATTCCTATGTCTACAAGTCTACACTTTCTTGGTTGTTATATTAATAAAATCCTTTTAAAACTTGTTATATATATTATTTAAAATGAATATTTCCATTGTGATATTCTGATGCCATGATTTACTGTTACAGGGGCGGATTCAATGGGGGGGGCTCTCACCCGGCTTGCGCTCCCCCCCCCCTCCCCTAGAATTAGACAATTTTGTTCATTAAACATGTATTTTGTATTATGGTGAAGTTATGAGCCCCCTCTAAAATGCACTTTGAGCCCCCCCTAACCTGAAAGTCTGGATCCGCCCCTGCTGTTATACATGTATTTCACATTGTTTTGTTATAGTGTTTCACTGTTTTATTAATGTGTTTCACTATTTGTTGAAAATACTTATTTATTGCTAATAGTATCGAAAACAACGGACACCAGAGAAGCCTATTATATCAGTTTTGTAATTTCCAATGTAGTATATTCAGATATTTATCATACATTAGATGTTGTTTTCATATGGCTGTGTTGTTGTGAATGTACTTTCTTACTAGGATTACATTCCAGAATGTAACTAAAAACACCACAATCAAACATTTATTATGTAATGGCACTACTATATAGAATAAAAAAACATCACCCTTTATGAACTGTGTTTTTATTTCTGTGTCGTACTTATCTAATTTTCATATTGACAAGTCTCAAAGACTTACAGATTACTGTTAGTCCTGCTCCAGTATTCAACTAACTGAAAGCCATGTCACCAAGTGGTTCTGCAGACTTGATACTGGAACCTTGGTGCATGCTAGACCTACAGTGGGCAATGCAGACACCATACTTGAAACACAGACCATTACACCTACTGCAACATGCATGACCTCGACGCTCTCACATCCATGCTTACCATTACCATTGGCATTGAGAAAGATAGCCGACGTCCTGCTGCTTCTTTTGCCTTCTGAGTACATGTGAACATCTTGGTTTGTTGGTTACTTAACTAATAGTAAATACCAGGAAGAGAACCATCGGTCATCCACTAAGTCCACACGAGCTACCATTGGCTTCACTACCATTGGCTTCACTATCATTGGCCTCACTATCATTGGCCTCAATATCAGTGGCCTCACTATCAGTGGCAACGGAAACGCCACCAGTACAAAATCGCGAATAGAAATATGTCCTATACTGTACTGATTATGTTCTTGCTATCGTTCAATACTTTAGAAGTCCAACATAGATAAAGACTGTATTGTAACATAGACATATATTCAATAACAATTTAATTATACTAATCATCATGAATACAAATATACATATTAGTTTTCGACTTCCGTGGCAAGTTGTGTTTTCTGTATCTTGACAAGGACGGATTATTGATGAGTGTATAGAGCAGAATCCATCGCAGTTTGTTCCGAGATGTGCAAGAACTCTCGTCGTTGTATGAACCTGAAATGAATAAAAAATACATGTATTTTGAAATATGAAGAGTTTCTCAACGAAACGCATGCTTACCATATATATTTGACACAGGCCTACTAGTACATATATATGCCAATATTGATTGTATTACCAAGAACATTTTCAAAGATTGCCATATATTAGTTGCACACAATGCGATGGAACTATGTAAGATTGTAAGGTGATCAGATGGTATCCAATCGGTTTATTTTATGGTTGGTTTTTGTCTAATTTTGTCATAATTTAGTCTCCTAGTTCAGATGTACATGACTACAGTATAATATGAGTACCTGTAGTGCTAAACGTGTTGCCAGGCAACAGTTTTATATGAGTCTTGACCTCTCTCATCAGGTCAACGAATGCCACTAGAACCGGATGTCCGTGCGTGACCTCTAACCTCAGCAGTGATATATAGGCCATATGTCCTGTAGCATGCAATAATCGGTATACAATAGATGTTGATGTGTTGTACATGACATACATTAACTGATATGATATGTAGGTCTAGTTAAATCATCCTAAGTGTATGTATATTATACAATTAATATTACTATATTCTATATCATCTTGAGCTATCATAATAATAATCTTAAGACTTTTTCATTTAAATATTTCTCCTAACGGGTGTATGGCGCATAGCCTATCATATGACATTTTGTTATATTACATATGTCCTTCCTAGATAAAGAACATGATCTATATCTTATATGCACAGGATATGAGAACTTCGGAAAACAATAGCTTAAGAAATACTCGTCTAGCAAGGCACATTGTCTTCACCATCAATACATAACTGAGAAGTTTCAGCTCTAACCTCTATCCCAGTGTTCGAATCCCTGAGATAAACCGCTTTTATCCAGACGTCCAAGGTAGACAACCCCGTGCAATAGTCCGCACAGGATACGCAGGAAAGAGCCGACAAGCCCCAGTAGGATGTAGTAGAAGAAGAGGAAGTAGGACACGTTATGATACACTCTCCTGAAATACAACAACAGTCTTGAGTCATTACTTTTTGTTTGTTTTCAGTATCAGGCTAGTATGCATCCTCGAAACACAGGTCATTATGACGACACCTAACTTCCGTCAAAGTTTAGGTGTAGTCACAATGACCTAAGTTCCGAGGATGGCTTGTATGACGATTATGCAGTCAACTGATGCGTATGATGTAATATCAATTTGCCACTCATTGTAATATCAATTTGCCATTCAAACTTAGAAAGAAAAATCATTGCCCTTCACTATATCCCTAACGAGTGTGGATATGATCACTGGACGTTGCTGGTGTTCATCACGCACCTGTTGTCCAATGCTAGATGTCTCGCCCATCCAATCGTTCTTCCTTCTGCCGCAGCTGATTGTAACAGGACAGTGTTAGTTATCATCATCTGCAGCAGGTACACAGACCAGGCCACTGCAACCGACGGACTGAAATACAGTTAGGTTACATGAACTCAGTTACATGGGCACGAACATCATAACCGTTGGACATGAACTCACATGGACACTAACAAAAGGACCGTCGGGGAATGGACATTGTTACATGAACACTAACACCGGATCGTGAGTGACAGCCATCGACAGGTTACATTATTCTGTTCTGTTCTCTTCTGATACCATGGATACTAACAAGGACAAAGTCGTTGATTGCTATATGTCCATGGACTCTCATAACAGCGCACACAGTTTTCATGGACTGACAAGGAATAGAACAGGTACATGAATACTAAAGTATGGCACAGAAAGATTGGAGTGAGTGAGTGATCAGGGCGTGTAACATCGCTGTGGGAATCGTTCACCCATTTGCCAGTCAAGACTGATACACTGCTACATAGACGCAGAGGAATGTTACATCCGCATAGACACAAAAGAATGATACAACTGCATATACGCAATCAGGTCACGGTTACAAGAACAGTTACTGAAGGACGGATGGATGCCCGTGATATGGACAGTGACAATGGCGCCTTTCATTCAGGACAACACAAGTCTTCAAAGTACAATGCATGTTATCTGAAGTATGTGATTCGTATTCGTTAACTATGTGCAGACTTCTAGACGTATGAACGACCTGTGTCCACTCACATCAGATCTCTGACCAATTCCAGGAACCTGTCTGACACCAAGCCCATCCAGGGGAGGACCAGAAAGTACGCCAGGATGAGATGAACCATGCTCAAGGTGAAGGTCATCAGGGAAAATGCTGTAACAGGAAGTGAGAGAATCGTCTTAGACGTGCTCCGTTGCTCCATCAATATTGTACTGCAGTTGTTCCCGCCACCAATGCGTCATATATAAACACCAGTTTCACCATGCAGATTATTCCTCAGACCAGTCAAATCTTACCCCAGAATATGAAAGCTATTTGTAGACCAGGATACATCAAACCGTATGACTGAAATGAAACTATGAGGATATATAGCTGTACATCTTTGATGGCAATTCATAGCTATTTAACCTGGGCCCGTTATTATGAAACCCTTTGTTACAATTCCATAATGATGCTCAAGTTCAAGTTATTTATTTAGAACACAAAATCTCACCACAAGTGATGTATTTGAAATTTCCAATATTTTCTTGGGAATGAAGGAGTAGTCTCCCTTCAGAAGACACTGGTAGTGGCACCGGTAGCTGACGCAGATGTTGACGAGGTAGGTAACCATAACAACCAGCGATATGCTGAATGATATATACCACGAAACTGGAATTGTATGAAATCTGTGCATTACTTTACTCAGAAATAAGTCCATGGATCAAACGGTACTCAAACATGGATTTGAAGACAATCGATCCATGGATATCTTTTCTAATGGACATTTTATCTTATGGATATGTAATCACTTTTTTTCAATGTTCTCCCATAATTTAAGACTTAATCTTATGGACATTTGATATTATGGTCCTTTGATTCTATGGACATTTTGTTACCTTGAACGACAGATATAAACAGGAGTATCTGTCCTAGAAGTCCGTCTCCAGTGGCGATCCTGACACTGCCGTACTCCCCGTCACCGTCTTCTATGTACGCCCTCAGGGTCGTCAGCAGCCTCTCCACTCCAATGAACATCATGAGCGCAAACTGAAACGTTGAAGTCTTACAATTCAGATGAAACAGGACAACTGACGATACTGGCATTCGAACCCGACTTTCTGGAGTGTACGTCCGACGCTCTATACTGACTTATAGCGGCCGCACACCAGCTATTTCCGTCGGGTTTCGGTCGTCTAGTGTGCGTTGCTCCAAATATCAAAACATGCTAAATATTGTGCGATCGGTCGGCGAGACTAAAAATCGCAGTCGCCGGTCAGCGAGAGAGCACTCACAAGAGCGCTATGTTCTCATAGTGGATATGAGAGATTCGAGAAATGATACCTCAGTGTACAAACCTCATACAGACACAGCAGGGTGACGATGGCAGTGGAGACGATGACGGGAGGATACCTGAATGTACAGTCCTTCTTGTAGGAAAACATCGCCATGAACCTGTGTCCCACAATCCTGAAAATACCAGACCGTTCCCATGCTTGTCACTGTTAAAGGTAATGCTATACGAGTCGAGGGAGTAAATATTGGATGGAAAAGCACCACCAAATAGAACAATCTGATGAATGAAGCATACCGTAATCACATTTACGGTTGGCTGTTTTGTGACAGCGCCCAGACAGCACTGAATAGGGTCAAGGTCATGTAATCAAGTGTTCATGCCCAAGCAGCAAGTATCTCAAGTTTTGGACGGTACATATTCTTGTGTCTAAAATGTTTAATGACGAGTATGTTTTTATTAAGTTCGTCAATTTGAACACGTATTGCATTCAGTATTGAAGAGGTGGTCGTGGACACTTTGGTTAAAGCTGATGATCAATACATACTTAGGGCTTTTGATATTGGGCTTTTCGCGATGCTTCACCCCTCGTAGTAAGCGTTCAACGTGAAGTAACTGATGGGGTTTTAATATGGCTGAGAACTCGTCTTTGTTCGAACCACAACATTCACGCCATGAAGTAGAGCCTGAAAACTGGAGAGAAAAAATAGGATTTAATATTTACCTTTTTGAAGGTTTTTAACGTTATGTGAATGTGTGCTTGGTGATGTGGTCAGGGTGGGTGTATCTGTTGGTGTATCTGTGTGGGTGTGTTTGTGTGGGTGTGTAGGACAAATACAGAGATACATAGTTAAGGAGAGAGAGAGGGGAGGGAGGGAGGTAAGAAGAGATAGAGGGGAAGGAAGGATAGAGAGAGGGGAGGGAGAGAGGGTGAGGGAGAGAGAGATGGGGGAGGGAGGAGTAGATACACTACATATGAAAGGACGTACTATGGCGTGGACAATGTTTAATATTCTGACGGCAAATATGGCCACGAGGTAGGCCAGACACGCCAACTCTGGAAGCTGAATCACGATGGGCTGTCCTGGGAACAACTACACAGAAAACATCCACATTTTAAAACATCGAAATATATCATATCCCCATTCATAAGCTTGGGCGATCAATAACTTAAATTCACACAATGATGTGACGTATACCGGTAGAATAATACTTTTCTTGGACCATGTTAATACTCCATTAGATAGTATTTGGATACATTATTCTGTTTACGTGGTATACATGTATATAATGATCATTATCCAGATTACTGAATAGTATTAAAGACTGTCAGAGTATTATTTCCTCAGCTTACCAGTGCAGAACTGTCAACACATTCCACCGCCGATATTAAATTGACCATGAACCTGTAGAGAGAACCACGACAGAAAGACTGATGACAAAGGCACACGACGTGAGTCCCAACAGGAAACGACAAACGTATGTATACATATACGCTTATTTCTGAATATTTAGAAGTCATATTTTATCGAAGAGGTTGGTTTCCCAACATGTATGGTTAAAACGTGACAGCAAATCTATGACATATAATCAACTATTACCACGCCATTGTGTAGAGCATTCCAACTGAAGACCAGATGAAACTTTTCCGCTTTGCTATGCACGTGAAGACTGGGTAAAAGTCGACCCCGATGACAGTTACAGACACCATCGCATGCATTACTGTAACATAAATAAAACACACATTAGTGCTGGTTATTACTTGCCGTAGTTATTACTCTACTAAATATCCGTTAGACCAAACTGGGTTAAATACCATAAGATCAACATGGCTTACTCCTCGCCATGTGATTAGCATGGATCTTGGCATGTGATAAGCAGGGGCGACTACTATTAACAGGGATGCTAATCATCATGCGAAAAGCAGGGATTACTATTCGCCATGTGGTAAACAGGGATACTATTCGTCATCTGATAAACATGGGAACTCGCCAGGAGGCCTACTCTACCCATCATTTAATAAGCAGTGATTAGTACTCGCCGTGATTCCATCCTGGATTACTGTCAGGTGAGAAGTAGTGACCAAGCAGGGTGAGACATTTAGTAGTCGTGGACCCGAAAGCTGCTGCATAGGCGAACTTATCCTCATCTCCGGCCAATAGATTGACAGGACTGTGTGATAGAGAAGCATTGCTTAGTGGTAAACACCTATATATAGGATTAGTCCTTGTCACAGATCTACGTGTCGTGGAAAATCTTTAAAAATCTTTAAAAATGATTTCTTTTACATTGAAATGAAATAGTTTCACTATTACATGCTTCCATCGTCATGACGGCATGTTGTAGGCCTATTTAGCAGATTGAGATGTGGACTAGTATATACTATAGCCAGATACTATATTATATCTACAAGCCTACACGGGCAGTCCTGGTCGCTGGCTGAAACATCCCAGACGACGCGTGTTCTTCCTCCTCTGTAAGACGCTGGCGATAAGGATGAGCACCAGCTACAACAGCAACATCATCAGAATAAACCCTGATCTACAGAAATATCATAGCACTACGATCGTTCTCATAGCGATCAGCACACTGGGCATCGTTTCTCGAAGCTACTACTAGACCATACGGACTCTCGTAGGGATCTCTACATGGCAATTTGGCATGTGACTATGGTCTCATAGTGGATATGAGAGCTTCAAGAAACGATACCATGAAACGTGTGTAGCATTGTAATTGCGAACCAGATATTCTCTCAATGCATGGTTGACAATTTCAGTTAATTGTTTTTTATTTGAAGGTTTAAACACTCTGGTGGTTATATTTCGTCCATGTACACTTCTTTGCAACTGAAACAAGTATCAATATTATATACAGAGCAACTATTAGAATTTAACAATTAGATTCTAGGTATTTGAGAGTTTGGAATGTCATCGCACTGAACATTCCGGTTCCCTTCCTCCGTTCACACAGTGTTTGCCACGACTGTATACGACAATGGAGGTGTCGTTAATAGAGGATGGATCCCCGTTATTACGTTGTAGTTTACCAGCTAACTGTACCGTGCTGACTTACTGATGGGAGGACGGCCATGTTAGCGAAGTCCTCCACGTTTATTGTCGGTTGACATTCCTCCACCATTGATGGTCGGCCGATCTTGCTGATCATCTGCCTTATAGAGAGGACACGGGAGACATGTCTTACATGCATTTCAAATAATTAACTCATTCATGAACAAACTAGGAGATTCAATGTTTCTAATCTTTTTATTTGTCTAATATCTTCGTGATGGCGGGTATACTATACATTCTATAAATGTTTACCATCACGAAAGTCTTGTGAGTCGTTGCTCATCAATGAGAAGCCAAGAAGTGAATGGATGAAATTAACTCTATGACCAAGATGTTTTCAAGATATTATTATTATTATTATTTAAGTTCTGTTCGTATTGATGAGTTTTTCTAGTAGGTTTGGCCTCATGTATAATTCTAGATACGTCAAGTCTGTTACCTATCGTGCTTACGTACAGTTGTTACTGATGAAGCAACCATAGTTATCTAGAATACACGAATGTTTTTATCGTCACATTTACCAGGTTAATTTTTACGAATATTTACATTAAATACAATGTTTATTCCATTCATCTGGTGTTGCAAATTTGTCTTACCGTATGTCCATCTTGTGAAGGATGGCGTTCACGACCTTCATTTTCACGTATGAAATGAAATCCCAGCATCGGTATTGAAACTACCATGTATGCTAGTCATGTATGTAGCTAGTGTTTATCTCGTGTGTATCATAGAATGTGTATTGGAAATAGGAGAGGATAGACGAGTTCCAAAGAATGGTACGGCGCCATGTGTTGTCTGGTTAATAAGTGTAGAACGAGGAGCTATAACCGTTAGCTGTGTTGGCATTGACGCTGACATTGTTTGTCAAAGCTTAATTGGCGGTGGATGGAAAATGATAATACTAGTATATGGTAATTGCTGGTATGCATAACGTCACAAATGACAAACGTACTTCTGTTACAAGTATATATGTATTTAATGATATCATGAAAACACCTTATACATAAATACATCCATCCACACAATACTCGATACACGCAATAAAGTGATATATAAATATGCGCATGGACGCCCACTAAAAGATGAACACATCATTATTCGTAAAATAAAATTCGTAAATATCTGACCCGTGATGCTACGATTACGCTGGTGTTGTCCCTGGTGATGTCACGACTGGATTATTGCAACGGCGTGCTGACCGGTGCTCCTAAGTCTCAGATCAACCGACTTCAGCGAATCCAGAACACTGCAGCTAGGATTGTGACTCAAA
>JAUTBZ010156445.1:0-25651 GCA_032361785.1 Lepetodrilus galriftensis
AGCAGTGAGGGAGAAGGGATTGTTGGGGGACCCATGGATCCAATAAAGTAAACAAGTATACAGACAGTTACAAGATAGTGACTACAGATTCTAGAGCAGTATTGGATACAATATCGGAAACAGTATCAGTTGCAGGACTTGGCTCAAATTGGTAAAATAATTCTATAGCATTGGGTGCAATCGGGTGCAGTACTTTAATTTTATCCAAAGTGTTTAAAAAATAATTAAACAAAACTTTACAATATTTTTTTGACATTTGAAAAAATACACAAAAAATATACCCATGACTAAAACGGTATAATTTGTTATACGTCATTAACCTAATACATATAACAAGCTCACATACACAAATAGTAATCAAAGGAACACTACTTTTATTCTGAGGATCAAAACCAAACCAAACATAACAGACATTTCCCCATATGTTTCTGATACTATTAGGCACAGTAGGCCTCCGTCAAGTATGTTACCTTTCATACCAGATACCAGCATAGTGAGCAGTGCAATAGTTAATCATCAGCTCCTCACTGAGCTGGTATCGGGAACTGAGGCAGCAGACACTACTGGAAGTCTGACAGTACACATAATGATGAATGGAAGTCCTCCTCTGACTGCTGACCATAACTCAGGGGCTGTAGACAAGTGCTGATAACTGAGGAAGATTTAAATACGCTAGGATTCCCACCTGCTGCCTGATCTATCTGTGCCGAGAGATTACCTACAGGCAGTTTACAGCACTGGAAGACCCAACTGTAGGGTGCAGGTACCAATGTAGGAATACCAGAATGTGGTCAGATTCCTTATCAGGGTCAGTGCCCCCCTGACCTGTTTGATGTGGGTAGAAGCTTCCCTGTAGGGTACAGTATCGGGTATAGTATCGGCAGCAGTACAGTACAGTACTGGGTACAATATCAGGTACTACATCGGAAGCAGTATTGGGTACAGAATTAAGTCTGGCATTGGCAGCAGTATTGGGTCCAGTACAGTACTGGGTACAGTATCAGGTACAGAATTGGGAGCAATATTGGGTACCGTAATACACTATTGGGTACAGAATTAGGAATGGTATCGGGAGCAGTATTGGGCCTAGTACAGTATTAGGTACAATGTTACAGAATACTGCACGTATTATTGGACAAATTAGCCTGTAATATCTGTATCCTGTACAGCATTCTGGTGTAGGATTAGATACAACCTTGAGTACGAATCATGGGCCCTATTCTTGAAATGTTCTGACGATCTTCTTGGCCTAAGAACGTTCTTAACTTTATCTTAAGGTTCCCTATAGCATGAGCTATTCACTATTGGTTACAGTATGAGACACAGAACCAGGGCCACAGTTATACACAGAACCAGGGCCACAGTACTAACCTGAGCTGCTTGATGTGGTTCCTCTCCATGTTCTCCTGCACCAGTTCCACCAGCTGCTGCTGATCCTCCAGACTCAGCAGGTTCCTCGTGGTGGGCGTCACCGTCACCGTCGTCGCCGTCGTTGTCGTTGTCGCGGTCTGCTGCGTGTCGTTGTTCACCTTGGCCGACCCCAGCTGCAGCAGGTTGTTCAGCTTGGACAGCTCCCTGATCTTGATGCTTTCCTTGACGCTTTCCTTGCTGACTTTGCTGTCCTTGGGCTTGTCACGGTTCTCCTTGCCTTTGACTGGCGACGTCGTCGTCGACTTCTGTAAATGGATTTGAGTATTGTCCTGTCCGACCGTCAGTCGCAGTTTTAACGTTTTCGTACCATTCGGAGGCAGCTTGATGGAGGACCCCACAGCATCGTACAAGGCTTTCAGTAAACTCGCCAGGTCCTGGAAACAAAGAATACCAATTTGTGATTCCTGTGAACTTTGACCTTGCGAGGGAGAAGTTGTACTGCCATCGAATGTGGATTTACTATGTGGAGAATTTATTAACTAAACCAAAACTTGGTACTTCTCCAGATATATCAGTAGTTTAGTTCAATCATGTACTATTTAGTTGGTGAAAATGAAATATGACAGTAATATTTCAAAAGCTTCCTGGAAAATTGTATATATTATTTAGTTGACGGAAATGAAAGGTGATGGTAATATGTCAAAAGCTTCCTAGAAAATTGCACAAACGAGGTGGAAGTTCCCGTATTAGCCCGAGATATCTGAAAACAGGCAGAGTATCAGTACTGACTGTCTGCAATCTCTGGATGACATAGGAAGCAGCTGTCCAGAGATATTGTCAATGTACAGAATAAACGTCACTGACAACATGCACCAAACAACCTCTGGTGGTCGTATTATTCACAAACAAACACCATCTCTGGACCAGATATGTACAGCAGGGGGTGGTGGAACTCTCCAGACGAAAAAGTCAAGAAAATGTCCAGAATGTTGAAACCGGCCGTGATATGAATCGGCTCTGGGGTTGCGCGGCTTCCGATGCCAGGAAGAAGGGTTATTATGGTGGCGATGGGATCCTGCCTCTCATCACCTCTCTAGATGGAAGCTGTAACAACCAGCTTATCTCTGCACTGTGTCTAATAATGGTGAACAGAAGGCCCATTTGGCCTGCACATTTATTTCCCCAGAACAAAGACACCAGACTCGGCGGAGACCTGCGCCGGTCATAATTGTATCCAGATCAACCTGCCATCAATTACATTAATTGATCAATCTATGTTTTCAAATTTGATTTCGATTATCTTTTCACCCCAACTCCAAATCATTAACATTTAATGTAAATACAATCCACGAGTGAACTCCTCGACAGATCACCTAGATAAAATTCCACACACATCCCCTTTTATCTTGAGGTCAAAATATCCTTGTATATCAAAAGTCTTATTTACAGTAAACTGGCAACTTCAAATAAGTCATGAAAGATATTTGATGGTGTTGAAGTCTAACCAGCAAACATGTGAAAATACTTGAAAACAGTTTAACCTTAGGGTTGGGAACCTGCATCAAACCAGACATATGGTTGTCGACATGCGTCTTTCATGTTTAGTCTATCTATATCTCGACATCTATCCAAAGTTGGGTGTCTTTTCAAGTTGAATGCAAAGGAACATATACGCAAATGATAAAATTGCTACTGGGTAAAAAGTCATGATTACATGACTTAACCTTTCGCAACTTTTCAATCAGGCAGAGTTAAAGATAAAGAACGCACGGCTCGCCAGTCTAACACAGTAAAACTCCCACGATAACGCTACCAGCATCGATTCCTATTTCACCCTAATAAAGTAATACCTGGCATGATACGTCAAAAGGAGGCTCCGTGGAGTCCGTTATCGACGACCCATCGTAGGATAACTCCATCTTCGATATCAACATTATTAAGTAATACCCCCCATCTCTGAAATCACTCCCGACGTATATGGATATTTCTGACGAGGTGCATCTCTCGTTAATGTAACCGGATCCCTGTAGATTTACAATGTGATGCATCTCCTTGACAAATATCCCCCCTGCCAAAGCAATGCTGATGAGGCGTGTCAAAACCGATTCTTTGACACATTATCAGGCGGAAAGCCAGCCGATATCCCGTCTTTGATATCGTCTTCCCTAGGGTGCTGGTGTCTTACGGAAGCTCATTATCAGACAAACTCATTTAGCGTATTTCCCTGTGTACTATTACGATGGAATCTCCTGAGCTGACAATAAGACCCTCCTGATCCAAATGGCTGCTCGAATGCAACACTACAGCAGATTGGGTGGTTGTTTTGTGACACTACAGTGGATTGGATGTTTGTTTGTGACACTACAGTGGATTGGATGTTTGTTTGTGACACTACAGTGGATTGGATGTTTGTTTGCGACACTACAATGTCAGATTGGTCATTTGTTTGTGATACTAAAGTGGATTGGTTGTTTATAATAAGCTGAATGGCCACTTGTATATGGAACATTCATAGCTGATTGGCTGTTTGTATGTAACACTATAACTGATTGGCTGTTGGTATGAGATGTTATAGCTGATTGGCTGTTTGTATATTACAGTAATAAAAGTAAAATACATTCATTTTCCCTAGCATACCAGAAATACAAAAGAAAATGTTTATACACTTCTTATGTCACAAGTCAATAGCTAATACTGAAATCAGATAATAGTTCTCCCACTCATATTTACACAGTAATTGTAGGAAACACTATAAATAATAAACAAACACTATCTCTGTAAACTACCATTGATCTCACTTAGTGTCACACCATTAAACACGATCAAACACTAATCACCCTAATTAAGTAATTACCGTGGGTAAACTTAACTGTTATCATTCTTTCCTTCCTGCTGTTAATTAAGGCAACTAATTACCTGGTGGTAATCAATGAGATGTCTCTATTAAAGTACGGTTACGTGGGTAGTTGAATGGGATTGCATATCTATTATGTAAAGGCGTCACAGCATGTGTTGGCAAGTTGTGAGATTACAGATTTCCGTTTGACACTAAACTACATCCATAAATACCCAGTTTCCCTCTGAAATAAGACTCACTCCTACAGCTACCTGGCCCAAGATTATGAAACCTCTTGATTACGATTTCGCGGTCAAGCTCAAATATGGAGATTTGTGAAGAAAACTGTCTGTCGAGCATGAAATCATGTTCCAAAATGTTTCGTAATTTTGGAACCTGAACTAATAAACGTATTATTGAAAACAATTTATTATATTTAACAATATATTTTTATTATTAACTACGCTAGCTATATGGTAGAAATGTTCGGATTTCAGTATTACATATTGACTTGTGACAGTAAGAAGATTTATATTTTATTTTGAATTTTGGGTTTAGAGTCGCTTTCTAGATTCTTTCACTAATATGGAACCATAAGAAGTGTATATATTTTTTCTTAACAATAAATTTGTTCTTACCTCTTTGGTTATTCTTCCGTGCCCATCAAAGTCATACAAAGTGAAAGACCATTCTTGTTTAGAGTTCTCTGTGCCTTCGAACTGCACACCACACTCAAACTCCTGGAAGAAGAAAACAGAATTTAAGCCTCAAGGTTTTTTCATGAACACTGTGACTTTCCTTCCTATGATAGACAGCAGAGAATAATACGAGCAGAACAATATGCAGAGGGAGATAACTGAATTGAAATGTTATAAAAACAGAGGAGCAGCCACCTCAGAGATGACAAGGTCATTCTGTGATGTTCTAGCTGATAGAAACATGGAATCATAGTCAGACATCATAATCATAGTTTGATGACATCATAGTAATACATCATATGGACATCATAGTCGGACATCATAGTCAGACATCATAGATGGACATAATAGTCTGACATCATAATTATAGTTTGATGACATCATAGTAATACATCATATGGACATCATAGTCGGACATCATAGTCAGACATCATAGTCGGACATCATAGTCAGACATCATAGATGGACATAATAGTCAGACATCATAGATGGACATCATAGATGGACATAATAGTCTGACATCATAAGTCCGATATAGTAGTACATGTGTAGCCGGGTGTGATATAAGATGCTCCTACTGGTCTTGGCCAGCTGGGTTACCCCTTTGGCTCAGTCGGTAGAGCGTTGGACTCATAATCCAGCAACTCGGGTTCGAATCCCAGGGTGATCAGAATGATCCTCTGTTTCACATGTAACATATCACATGGACATTACAGTTAGTATGAGTTATTACGTCGCGGCAGGAGCATTGGAACACACCTGCAGAATGGACAGGGACACACAAGTAAAAGATTTAGCAATAGAGTTGTGTGTAGGATGTGTTAGAAGAGTTGGAGGTTGTAGTAGTCGTAGACACAGATGCTTTAAAAGTCCAGGATTGAATTCTGGGTCCACGTCAACAGGATGGATGTCAACAACAACAAAAATCATGACAAAACCAAATTCCTGATTTTCCACATGATATAGAACCACAGCAAATGAATCCTACCTAATTGGACACTAAAACACGGATTTACGACCAGATGATATCTTCCTATCCCGAATAGCTGGGAGTCTCTCCACTAAAATGATTATGATTCTGGGTTCCAGCAATCACGCATGGACATGAAGTCAAATGGGTTGTAGGGCATTAACTCTACCAGCACCAGCCATCAACGTACATCGCATGCAGGTTATGAATGCAGATGTACTCAGTCTGAAGAGGGTTTGCCTTTATGGAGATATGGCCCTACCGGCCCTCCTTAGTCATGTGGCAGTCCATGCTGCTCATAAAAGCAATTATTACCAACCAGAATGATTAACTAGGCAAAAACGAGAGAACTTGCTGATGGAATCGAAGGCATCCATGGACTGCGAATAAATCAGACTAGGAGAGCGAGAGGAAAGAGTGACCAGCTAGGGTCAGAGACTGAATGAGCTTAATGACCCGGCATTCAGGCCCCTTTTGGACCCCCTACTGGGCTGGCGGCCATTATACGGCAGCCATTACAATACCGCAGCAAATATGACAGGCAAGGACTAAAGACCAGCCCGGGTCATTAAAACTCCCATTTGGTGGAGCTGTTTTACTGAAATCCTCGTCCTAAATCTAATTATGGGGGACAGGGAAGATGCATGGACGTGAGTCATGTCAGGATGAGGTTTTATACCTCGTTTCTCGCGTAGTCGTCGCTCCATTAGCTTTCAAACCAGAAACCAAACACTCACATACAAAAAGAAAATAGCCAAACAAACTTTCGAAAAACTTGATTACAACAGTCTCGGCAAATTTCAAATAAATCACGGTAAATTTGATCCTCCTTATGACGTGATTATAGCACAAGGGAGATAATTTATCACTCTAAGGCAGTATGTAATTAAGTGAAATAGCTGTAGCGAGGCAAGCATCACTTTATTATTTTCATTTCCTGGATGTTTCAATTGGATTTTTTTGGTGAATAATCAAGTTAAAGGAGCCATGAACCTGTGAACATACAAAACTCGACCCTTGAGGAAATGAAATGGGAATCATATCTTTTGTCATAAACCACTAAAAGGAAATGTTAAAATTCATACACGGTCTGTGTTTGCTGATAGTGATACAAGTAAAAATTAAACATATTTATCTTAATACATTTTTTTTATTGAAAATTTTAAATACATCTGGATAACTTTAACACACACATTTAAAAGAAGGGTTAAACATTTACAAAAGAAATGAGTGAGTGAATATGGAAAGTAATTTTCACTGTGGGAATCTTTCACCCATTTGCGATGACAAAAATAAATAAATAGAAAATGAAAACAGTTAAAAGTGATTATTATAAGTATAATAATAATAAATAACCATTTCAGAATTGAATAGTTTCAACCGAGTCTCTCAGTGGCATAGCGAACAAACACAACTCTGTGGTGTACAGGTACCGAGAGAAGGTGAGCCAATGATGCATGAGGTCATCCATAGATTGTTGCCAATGATGCAAGTCTTGCAATCAGGAACCGAGGTCATCCATAGATTGCAGCCAAACCCCGATGTTGAACACACAGCGATGACGAACCTACATCGTTAGAGCTCAAACAACAGATGCACGACCCTACCAATGATGGCAAGATTGCTGCAAAGTCTGTTCCGACAGATTCGTGGTCTCACAATGTCATGATATAATCTTCCTTTCCAGGGAATTCCCACCATACTACCCCAGATAGTGTCGGGGAATCTCACCATCTTTGTTAGGATGGGCTATGAGATCATCGCATTGATGAGAGAAGTTACTGATCAATTATTCTCTTTCATGAATTTCCGTCATGTTTTGACATTCAATTGAACAATCACCCCCATTTCTCCATTGCAACATATTGTTAGGAATGTTAGAATGCCAACATCTTCAAATCATTTATTAATTTATTTAATAATTCTAATCCCTAAATTGAAAACAATTAACTGCTGAAGGCAACCGTTGTTGCCATAATAAGTAGTGCTTTTGCCTAATCCAGCAGGGAGAGGGTTAAACAATTCTTTGATTTCTTTCTTATAAACCTCAATGGGTATCACATATTATGGACTAGGAGCAGTAATGTTAATTGTGATAAATGCCAAAATAAACTACATACCACTAATATATAACCTGGCACTTAACGAAAACTCATTGTTGAATTAGAAGGTAAACTACTTAACCTGTCCAGAAAGTGTTGACGGTTCCCACTGCTATTCTGACATATCTGCACATAGGTATTTACTACAGTGACAATTGCCTTGTATAAATACTACAGTAATAATTCCCTTCTCACAAAGCTGTCACAATTACCCAACCCTTAGTCGCTCTCTGGTGCCTGGAGGCAGAATTACCCTCAACAATCATCACCTGTCTGCCCCGTGATGAGGGACACATTTGCCAATAAAACATGGATGATATTATCCAAATATTTTCCACGTACATTTCCTGTTCCGGGCTGTGTGTTTATTAAGCAGGAAATGTATTCTCTCAATGCTGCTATATGTCTGGGAATAGTTGTCAGTCTTGCTTACCATCTTTGCTTACCGGTAATATAATTTACAAGCCTATTTTATTTTTTTTGGTATTAAACTTTGATTTTCTTGAAATACACCATCAAAATGCTTCATTTGATGATAAAAATCACGTTTTAAAAAAATAACCTTATTGAGAATTACATCTCATCAAACTGATGTTTGGCACATTTAAATCATTTTAATTCTTTTTCGGATCATTGCAGCTTTTGTTGTCAATACTGTAAAATAAGATAATATTATTTATTCAATATTCTTGTACATAAATATTCTAGATATTAATGTCATGTTTTTTTCCTCCCTAATACTATGCAAATTTCAATGAGTAAATTCATTACTTTTTTTTTAACATTTTATTTTCACTGATCTGTAGAATAATTTAAACATCTTTATTCATGATATTACCTTATTATAAATACATAACATAAAAATGCAAAATAATCATATACATTTCAAGTAACTCGATGACTAAATTGAAATTCATTACATTTTTCCCCATTTTGTTTTCCTTGATCTGTAGAATAAATTGTATATATCATTATGCAGTATACATTATTATACAAACATAATTTCAAAATAGAAACTAATCTTCATATACATTACACATAACTCAATGACTAAATTGAAATTCATAAAAAAAAAAAAGTTTTTACCACTTCATACATCTTTATTCATGATAAAACCTTATTATTATACAAAGATAATTTGAAAATAAAAAATAATCTTCGTATATATTTCACGTAACTCGTAACAGCGGGATTCCCAGTTAAACCTCTGAAGCTGACTGTATTACTGGGTTGAGGGTTTAATACAGCTTTGTAAAATTAGATTTCCCTGAGGTGTACGATACAGTTAACAATTCACTTTGAAGTTTCCCCGACCATTTTAACGTTACATCCACTTTGTTTTTCCAATTCCTCGGGGTTGGCGATTCCAAAGTTTTACTAATACAACTTGTCAGAGCACGAAAGTGACAATAGCATGCTCTTCATCCCTGTAGTTGGTTTGAAAAGACAAAAGACGATTTTGTTTGAAGGTGGTATTCAGGCTATTTACCCTCATCAACCATTCACAAGCATTGATAATTCATGTCGATAAAAGAAGCGGTGGTTAAATCATTTTTTTATCTATGTTTACAGTGACTTTGAAATAATTATCCTACAGGGGGAACGTTTGTTTCAAGGAATCACTTTGACAGGCTGTCGAATAATTTACACGTGTTGTCACAAAAAGTCTGATTAAGATATCATCTCCGGGTTATCCCGTGGATGTAAAACACATTGTGAGTCCCTGAACATCGATGAGGATCTACTGTCGGTGCCAGTCGAGCAGATCAAAGACCGTGTATTCAAACAAATCTCTAATTAATGAACAAAGAACCGGCACAAACGTCTACTATCCATTTAACTGTCAGATCAACCGATGCTATCAATAAACTGATTTTTTTATATCTGGTTAAAAAGTCACTTTCCTGTTGCTACCAATTCTCCTATGGCTGCCCATACTTTTATTTTGCTATCAATAAACTATTTCTTTTATATCTGGATAAAAAACTTACTTTAATGTTGCTACCAACCTTCCTATGGCTGCCCATACTTTTTTCTCTCTTTTGTTTACGTCTGCTCCGAGGAAGAGGCTACGATCCTCACTTCTGATCCCATCGGATGTCAACTGACAAATCACTCAACCCTTCAACATCCACCTGTGTGTTCGTTAGCCCATAAAGGGTCAAGTCGACCCCTTCCTATTCACACCGTCAGTGCAAGTGTCACGTGTCATATGTCATTCTAACAGTACAAGGATCACCGTACCCTTAGGCTACTTCTCCTATTAACCCCTTTCAACCAACTCCTTCAAATCCGAAAACCTCAAGCATCTTTAACCCATGAACAGGTAAACGTGGACGTCTTACTCGTGAGATTATCACGCAGGTGCTAATTGTTAAAGGAGTTGTGCGTAATTAGACATGCATCAAACAAACCTCCACACAAAAGAATCTTAAAGGGTTGTAACTCAGTGTGTATGGTTTCACCTGCTATATTGATATCTCAGGCTTACCTCCGATCGTAATCAGACACATCTATCGACAGCCATTTGAGTGGAACGGCATGCTAATTATGGCGCAATTGTTACGTGATCCCGTGTATCCAATCTGAGATCACAGGAGACGGAACAATACGGGAATGCTCTGACAGAAATAATATTGCATACGCTGGTAAATACTATGCCTCGCGAGGAGGTTCAATTAGCAAAAACAAACACAGAACAAACGGCGACAATGCGCCGATAATATCATGGAAATAATCCCACGAGATCAAAGGGAAAAATTGAATGCAACGAATGAGCCGCGAATAGTGGAAGTCACAATATTAGTGGCCGATGTAAAATATCACACGGCGATTTAACAATGGCTTGCGAGTTCTCGGCACAGAGATAGTGATTGCTGGAACGGTTCGTACATTAGCCGCACAATGTTGGCGGAACTTTGTGTATACAGCGGAACTCTGTGAATACGTAATCCTGCATGGTAAACTTTGATGTCAGGAAATTAGCGAACAATAAGCACGACCAATGGAGATCCATTACTTATTAACGGAATGACAATCTGTCATTAGCCTGTCTGGAGGACACAAGAATGGAACTGTATAGAACATAAAATACCACATAAGTAAGCTGGGAGCCGCCCGTACTTTGCATCATTTTCGCAGAACAACTCTGTTGGGAAAAGCTGAATTATAAATAATTAAATTGGGCAGACTTGTGGCAATTGTTGAGGAAAGATTAAAAACATTATTTGTTAACATTCACATTATTCTAAAAATTGCAAAATAAATTAAACATGTCTTCTCATTAGTTTGTAAGACATGAAGATTATTTGATTAAATTAGTGTTTTTTTGTCACAGCGGGAATATTTCACCCATATGTGACAAACGAAGATTAACCTTAAAAGATTACCCTTATTTTATCATGTAATCGACCATGGTCATCATATTAACATATTTTCAAAGTCATTCAAAACATACTACCATAATACTCTTACAAACATATTCTAGTACATTTTAACAGTTTTACTTCATACTAAGTCCTATTGTAATGTTAATATTTATATTTCACACTGTTAGCTTTAATTATCATGACAAAATTGGATGTTAAAGGCCCACGTACTACCACACATGTGTCGTACTTAATTCTTTTTTTAACTTTCTCACACTATCAGCACTAAGGAATCTCTTCCTTTCTTTCGACTCAGTGAATGGAAAGAGTTTATTTTTCATCTGATGCCGAGTCAGTGATTGCAGTGACTCGGAGAAAGACATAAAATACTCAGATTACCAATGTTACTCCGGTGCAAATTGTGCATGGAAAACCCTTACTCGGAGTGACACAGAACTAGTTTGACACCAGTTACACAAATCCCATTACGCCAATTACGAGTACGCTCCGACAGCTCTGAGTACTGCTTGCCTCCGAGTATCCTTCATCCGTGAGTACTCATCGCAAAAACACTGCACAGAGGGAGAGTTTTTTGGGTCGTGAGTGTTCTGTACATTTTCAATGCCACGGTCTCCTTCTCATAAACTCCACCGGAACAGTCACAACAGTTTTCAATTCCTGGATCTCGAGACGCATTGGGTGGCGTTTTTGTTTTTTATTCCGAAGATGATATAATCTAATTGATGGAGAGACAGCCTCATTCTGATGAAACAGGAAACTGAGGCTCAAACTCAGACTGCAGATTTAGATATTATCTGTGCGAGAAGTAATTTAACCACGACAGCTGAAGAACCTGCGATCGTCTCTCAAACTTTATGTTCTGCAATATGATTTCCGACCAGAAATATCTTATCATTTTGACTTCTTAGACAAAAACAATTCTATTATTTTATTTACAGATTTATATTATGAAACATGGGATCATGCCGATCACCCTGGAATTTGAATCCGAGTTGCTGGATTGTGATTGTGTACTGTAGTAATGATAGGCATTTGGAAATTACTTCGAAAATGGTCAAAAGTGGAATTTTTATACATTAAAAAAAATATATCGAAATTTGTCAAAATGGAATACTATCATGCATGAACAATGTTTTTTCTCTAAGTGGAACTGTATAGATGAAGCGATACCAGAGCCCTGCGTACATTGACTTTAGTCGCCCGTGTAATTCTATCCACTGGCCTGGCAACTCGGCACACAGAGCAGAGGTCTTGATCATAAACCGGAACATACAGATTTCCCTGTTCCACTAAATATCACCACCTGATAGTTATGATGACAAATGATATGGCTTTTTTAAACCCGAGAATCAAGTGGAGGCAACTCTTTGAAGTCGAATTGCTTGGATCCTTATCAGAACCCCCAGCGGAGAACTGCATTTGGCCAAAAGAGAAACAGGAGCCCTGGGTATTAGTTTCACAGCAGTTTTACAACTTTCGGGGGAACGCCAGTTAAAATTGTTTTTGATAGCCTTTTAACTCGGATAATTCATTGATTTATTACTATGTAATTGACTAGAAGGCGATATTAAAATTACAAAGGCATTAACCGTTTCTTCGTATTTTTACGGTTTCCATTCCAGCTGATCCCGTCAGAATCCTAGCATGTCAATTCCCGCTTAACGAATACAGTCGGTCAAATTAAATACGGTATACCGTTAAAATATTTCATTCATCAAATTCGTTGAAGGTACGTACATGACTAAACTCACAGAAAATCATGAAACTCGATCTCGACTCGTTGATATCTATGAAGATTTCATTGTAGAGACCAAGTGAACTCGAAGTAACGAGATGTCAGCCTGATCAACCGTATCAGAGTACAGGCTTAAGGAAAACAATGCTATCACTTCTACCGCAAGATATATACGAGAAACCACCAGGATAACATGAGAACCAACATGATAACATGAGAACCGGCTTGAGATTCGTCTGACCACAACGAGATACACCACTAGCCATAGATAGGAGATTTGTATCACTCGCGAGCAAGATATGTGTGACATCATGATCCACATCTGTTTTCTATGCAAAGAAAACAATTACGAGGAGATACAATGACAGTTATCTGCCCTTTGGGTACTTTGCCTGAAGGCGGTTCAAGGAAGAAATGAGACCGACTTCATTACAACTGATAGCAGTGACATTACAAATGATGCAAGAAATATTTAAGATCTTGTGATAGTTTTCTCCAGGAAATGCATGGGATCTATTTTCATGGTTTTGAGCATAATGCAACAGTTTACGATCAACTAACTCACCTCTATGCTCAATCTAGATTCACCCTTCACGTCTTCTAGCTTGGATTTTTCTTTTTGACCATCGTCCACTATTTGGTCAAGTTTTAACACTCGGGCTGTCTCCGTTTCTGACTTCCGCGGCGGCAATTCCACTGAAAATAAAAAAGGAAAAATATAAATATTGATTGTAATTTTTGTTTGTTTGTATTCATTGACAGAGTTTAGAACTGCTTTCAAGATTCTTACACTATCACAGCTTGTCAGTTTAAAACAAGGAGAAAACCTGTAACATCTGTAGCCCTGAATGGTCCAGTAAACCTGCGAGTACCACCTGGTACTGACAGACCAGGAAGTATTTACTATGAAGACTCATCATAACTTGATACTGATGAAGTACGAACCTCACCAAAATTATCAGACAACCAACTGTCAGTACCCGTAGATGATATATATCATAAACTCTAACATTTCAACACTTGATAGATGTCTAAATAACATGAATATAATTACATTCTTGGCAGTATCAAATTCCATAAACTTTGATAAGAGACTTGGCCCTAATAAGTGACATAATCAGAAGAAAGGGAATACGCTTTCAATTATCTCTATTGTTTGATGGTGGAAGATGAAAGCAGGAATCCTAAGAAATCAAAGTTTGATTTGATGTTTCTATCAACAGAATGAAGGTCAGAACCATCTCATTCCTATGAATATGGTCCTAAATGTGTCCTAAATGTGTCCTAAATATGTCCTAGCAGTGCTGAATATTTCACGTATTCATCTTCGTAATCATCCAGAATGCATTAAGAAAGTGCTGTTTATTTCCTATGCAATCTGAGTCTGACGAAATTTGTGAACGTCTGACATCAAAGCTCGACTTGAATCGCGGTCTTCACCCAGAAGCTGTCTCTTGTTTATTTGACATCTTGAATATATGCATTTTACATTCGTACACTATTACATCTCGGCATGAAATTCTATGAATAGACTCCATTTGCATCTGTTTTGAAAGGTACATCCGCTTTTGAAAGGTTTTATTAAAGTTGAATGTCCATGCTATATGTAAAACTAACATTTGTTTAACCTTGTTACATACGAAATGCCAGGCCAAAGTGAATTTTTGTTAATTCATCAAAGAGGGGTTAAATGTTGAATGTATTAGTAATTCTTTCAAGTTATTAGTATAGCCACCTACATGCTATACTAATAACAATGGCTGCATCTCTGGGTTGCCTATATGATAATGAAGGTTAATACGGTTTTATACTGTGCTGTTGATGTCTGTGTTTTATGAACATCTGTCATACCTGTAATTGACCCCTTAGCAACATCTATTGATGTATGTTGTAATCTACGTCATCCTATGCGAGCAATACTTATTGATGAAATATATTCCATCCTGGGCAAGATGCGAACATACGCCTACAATTTAGCATATCAATCACTGTTGGGCTAATCCAATGAAATTATAAAAAATGTAACCCTCTCAACACTGAAGGCAACAGAGATGTCCTAAAGAGCAGTGACTTTACAAAACTAGAAGGGAGAGGGTTAACTATTCATGAAAATATTGCCAGAAGAAATTTATGATTTTGACAACACATTTTCAAGCAACAGATAACATTTAGCGTAATACAGAAACAACAAGAATGGCTGCACTTGTTGAAGAACTGCACAATACACCTGCACCAGCTACAGGCAAGAAAACTCCCAAGACTTGCCACGTCTTGTCCTAATGGAATGTTATTCCTTATTTAACAAATAACAACCACTCTCGCCCAGTCGTGTGAACCTTTTGTAAACTCCATGAATGGTCGGACATTATTTCCCAGACTTCAATTTAGACATGAAAAACAAATTTACACTTCAACGGGCCTAAAAATTAAGCTCAGACTAATTATTTAAATGTAAAAATCATTGCAAATATCCATCTGCCAATCATCCGGCCATTGTCGTCGGCATTCTACAGGCAAATGCAATCATAAGGAACTCAAATTAAATGGAAACGGAATTTGGAGAAAAAAAACTTAGAAAGCTCGGCATTGATTTAACAAAGCAAAAGGTTAATGTAGAGTCTTGAGCATCGAATCAATTTGGCCATTAACGATGAGTGTCCCACTACTGACTAA
Organism: Lepetodrilus galriftensis; assembly: GCA_032361785.1. Classification (NCBI taxonomy): domain Eukaryota; kingdom Metazoa; phylum Mollusca; class Gastropoda; order Lepetellida; family Lepetodrilidae; genus Lepetodrilus; species Lepetodrilus galriftensis. The sequence goes on from JAUTBZ010156445.1 coordinate 15,775, forward strand.
TGACGCTGTGTTTTTGTATTTACGAGCGGCACTACTCGCCTTCTATTGATTGGGTGTTGAGTCACTGCGTGTAAACATTCGCCGCTGACAACCAATCGAACACACTCGCGGGTTTGTTCATTCAGAAGGCTCGCTACTCTCCGGTAGGTTCTGCCACTTCCTGTGTGCAGCTGTTGTCGTTGTTGTTGTTGCTGCACACTGCCATGAGCGGCAAATGATCGTGAGTAACAGCAACAGCAACAGCCCAACAACAACAACAGAGGTTACAACTTATACAAACTAAAACTCGATACTTTAATAATACTGTATTTCATAATTTTCATAATTTTCCATATGGGTATTTTTATATTATCCGAATTAAATATAAAACCATATGCTGTTGGCTATTACCATTAATCAGGCTATGAATATTCATGATGTCTATGGTGTTCATATCATGGAATGACAAGCCAGTGATTATAGCGTCTTCCATCTAATATATAAATTTCACTGAAAAATCGGATAGTTTATTGTGACAATCAATACAAATAGTGAGAAAAAAAACAAAGTAAGAAGGAAAGATATATTTAACACCTGCCGAACATAACACAGCACAAAAAAAACCAAAACATTTCTGTCTATTTTCACAACTGTAACATCTGCAATATATACGACTCGCTGTTGCAGTTTTATTATGGGATGGCATTTTGCGTAATGTCTGTACAACAAACTCTTGTCATCAATTACTTCAACATTGACGTACCATTTAAAATTTCAAGCTCCGTTAAAGTGTACATAAAAATTCAAGGATTTCACTACTTGCACATGTGGTGTTGATCATGAAAGTTTTCTGCTAAAACGACAGCACTAAAAAATTAGATCGCTAAAACACAAGATCACTAAAACGTGTGATCACTAAAACGTGTGATCACTAAAACACAAGATCATTCAAACATGAGATCACTCAAATATGAGATCACTCAAACATGAGATCACTAAAACACGAGATCACTAACACTGGAAGTTCATCTACATTGTAGAGAAACAGCTACACTCTCTGAAGATGAGGTGGTCCCACATGATAGGAAAGTGGTTATACACGTACTTGTAGTATACTGGTATATACGTGTATGTGTCTAGGATTTCAATAGTGCGTGTGACTGGCAGGATACATCTCAAACTGGCGTTTCATGTAGATGACAAACCAGAAGATCTATAGAGATTTTGAAGAAGTCCGCGTCTTGACATCTTCCTAGAAGTCCGTCCATAAACGTTTTACACCAATCTGAATCATACGCATCTGAAGGAGGTCTTCAAAGACCGATCAGCCAGATATCAAAAGCGATCTTTTTCTACCTTTGCTTACATATACATAAGGTACAGCCTGTTTGAAATGCAGGGCTTCAGAAAACATCACAAGTTGGGAGCAATAACGTCTCAAAGCTTTGAAATCCTCCAACATCATTAAGAAACAAATATGGCCGCCTGGAAACGTGACCAGCTTTTTATATTGAATTAAGATGTTCAATGTTTCAGTACAAACTCGCAATTTGCCAATTTTAGGAATCACCTTTAGGATTATGTACTTGGGTATTTTTTTTGCATTAAACCTCCCACAATGAGACATTTGAAGATAACGTAATAGAGTTTCTGCCTGTGGGGGAGCTCAATCGTAAAGCTATTTTCAATCAATGTTCCACCGAAAGTTTCATCAGATGATCCGATTGCGTGCTAGTTCGATCTAAAATATACTTGTTTACACATAAATGATTACAGAATAGTTACAGAATGAATACAGAATGACTACAGCATGCTCTCATTGTAGTTGAGTTTTCAAAATGGCCGACACATCATTCCCATATTAGAAAGCAAAGAAAAATGGCAAACAGTTGAGATAATTTGTGTCTAATTTAAAAAAATTCAAATTTGGAAATACGTAATGAAGGAAACTGACCTGATCAATGATTGGTCGAGTTCAAGAATTAAAGAAAATGTTACAATGTAACTCTAGCATACATTAAAACGTGTTAGCTTCGGACCACAGCCACACTAACCTACCAAACTTACAAACAATGAAAAACAAATATTCCCATCCAATGATGACGTACCATCGCAATCATCATGACCATGGGACATCAGTATTTTTTCGGAAAACGTTCTCACAGATGTGACAAGGGACTGTGACAGCATCAACTATCTAGAGTTTCTGTACAGGAACTAGCATAGAGGGTTGACAAATATTAATTTGAATATGAGCCCTTCATCTCCATTGCAGGAAATGACTGCTTCCGTTTTGCTTAGAGATTAGATTTCACACAAATCAAACAAATTGCACTTTGAAAAACACTGCTGATACTACCTCACACTGTATCACACTGTATATTCCACCGGACCATATTGTAGGACCATTACCCTACATATTCATGAACCAAACTGGCTCCGAGAAATATGTTTGCTTTGGAAGTCTGATGTTTAAGAAATTCAATGATAAAAGCTTCTGTGACAAAATCTTTTGAGAACATTCTTCAGAACAGCTGAAAACCTTCAATGAAATTTATTGTGAAAGTTCATTTATAACCACTGCATAAATATGATACTAAGTGCCACTTCTGGTTTTCTTCTTCTCCTCCCTCTCCTACTCCCACTCCTCTTATCTTCCTCCTTTTCCTCCCCCACCTCCTCTTTCTTCTTCTTCTTACTATTATTATTAATCATTATTTATTTTTATTTATATCTATGTTTATCATTTTAATTTGTATTATTGTTATTGTTATTATTTTATTTCTTTTAAAATGTTATTATTATTATCATTTTTTATTTATTTATTATTATTATTAATGCAATATGTTTAATGTGAAGATCACCAACCAATGGGAATTCCAAATCCTCCCATCCACCTCCTATAACCCAATAATCTTTACTGCTTCCCCACTAAAATACTATTTATCAGGTTAAATATTCCAGTATCTGTAACGCGAGAAGCCTCGCTCTGATAACGTGCTCTTTACATTCATCTCAACTGTTAGTACAGCTTCATAAATCATCGTTTTAAAACTTAGGAGACAAAAAAATCACCTCCCAGAAATCCGTCTAGATAACGATTAGAGACAGCATGGTCGTAAAAATCTCGGCAGGTATGCCACGAGAAGAAGGAAATGTCGTACGATTCTCTTTAAGTCGTAGCGACTCTTGGCTATCCTCCATCACGCATTATTCGAGAGTGCAGTCTGACGGTCTGCGTGTGTGGGTTCGTTACGACGTGTACATTAGCGTCTGCAAATAACAGCCTCCCATGTGGAAGTGCACCGTGCAATGTGTGCAGCAGTGGTTAACTTGTACTGTTCTGAGCAGGTGGACGAGCGGAGGTAAACTGCCAGAATTTGGAGCCAAGGGTCCCGAGTTCAAGCCTGCCATGGCATCAACGTCAGCGATGTGATCGTGAGAAGGTGCGTGGTCTGGAGTGTTGCTACGGTGCTGTTGTTATCCTTGGTTTGTGTTCAAAGGTTTACTGCAACATTCAGTGCTACAGGTGTTGTAGAGTAAACCTGCCAGAATCTGACAAGCCATAACATGACCGAATTAATAAATCCCCAAATTATTTAAAAAAAATCACCATCCTGTGTACACAAGTTTTACAATTTTAGTTACATTTAGTTTTTTCTTTATCTTGGGAGTTTAGACCTTCTTTCAAAATTATTTCATTGAAATAATAGCTGTCTGCTATGGGCAGGAGGAAACCTGCAACATCTGTAGCACTGAACGTTGCAGTAAACCTCTGAGCACTGGATGGTACTGACAGACCAAGGACGATAACTGCGTTGCCTTAATACAGACCGTGCATATTATTGTCATACTGGATATTCAGAACATGATCTGAACCCTGGATCTTTGGCGCCGAAAGTCCTACTGCCATTTTAGAATTTACTACCGTACAGTTCATATTTCCAGGTAAAAGCTATGCTAAAACATCAAATATTTGTACACAAACTGATTGGCATCAGAATTCCTTAATGATCTAAGTACAAGTCTGACAGATAATCCACATCCTGTTCCAGACCACTCCTATCTATTGGCTAGTCTGTGTACACAATGGGGATGTGGTGAAGTAGACATGAAAGAGGTGGCATATTGACCACAATACTGACTGAATTAGTGCATCGGGAATATCGGGAATTTTTCACACATACGTGATGACAACCACAATACCGCTGGCGCATGTATTTCCCGAAAGAGGAAGTCATATTTGCATTGACATATGGGTAATTCTTTCATGGAATCTATGGCAATACAGATCTTTGACCGATTCCATGAATAAACAATAGCGCTAATGTCCCCACTTTAGCACCAATCTGTATTGGCATCTAAGTAGTGGAATAATGGATTATGATGACTATCTAGATATCTACACATCACCAGGGCGGTATTCTCAGAGTCAGTATCACATCACCAGGGCGGTATTCTCAGAGTCAGTATCACATCACCAGGTCGGTATTCTCAGAGTCAGTATCACATCACCAGGGCGGTATTCTCAATCAAACTGACTCAGGGCAATATCCATAACACAGCTGCTTCTCTGCAAGGTTGGAAAGTCGGGAGTGAAACTGCTTCTTGTCAATGCACACGCGCGCGATTGGTTTGTACATTGAATGCACCTTACTTTCACTTCCTAGTGGTAAATTCTCCAGCATTTCAATGGGTACTCTGGCTGGTCTAGGTCACTGTGACATGGAAGGTATGCTGAGGTACTGGGATGAACTGTAGGCATATTGCAACGGATATTTTGTTAACATGATTTGATAACTTTTGGATTCTATTAATAGTATATTATGGTCTTGTTTCACTTGAATGGTTCAAAGCTTGTTATAATCCATTAACTTGATAAATTACATTAATTCAAGGTTTAAATATCATTGGATCTATGTATTAATCTGAAATCATTAATGATAAATTATCACATTTATTAAATGTATCTCTGAAATATTATTGACATTGGATCTATGTATTAATCTGAAGTCAATAGCAATAAATTATTGTCCAATATTAAAGATATATCTGAGATATCAGGACTTATATTTTCTGAGTATGTCTTCAAAAGTTTCATGAACAATAAAAAAAGAAATAATATACGAAATCATTAATATTTGACAAATTAAACACAAATAACTACTCTGTGGCCTAGGAATGTTGTTATGATCTAACAATGTAACCTTTGTTATCGTCATTTATTGAGAAATCAGATTTAGAATTCTTCACGTAAACATGTAAAGGTGATTTAGTATATTTCATGTAAAGTAGGTACTTTCTCAACGTTAATCTTTCACTTAAACTTCCACTTACACTGAACAATAAATCAAATCTCACCCACGTAATTTTTTAATAACATCAATACATCGCCAACGTTTGTCAATAGATAAATACATCAGAGAGGTTGTGCCTTCAAGGACTGGTGTTGATGTATTAGCTATCTAGCGGGATTCTCTATTTACCTACAACATTCCCGTAGCATGTGTAATAACAGTACATAGGGATCATCTACATAAGCACACACAGAATTGAGAACCATTAACATACTTCGACGACTAAAAATTCCTACCTATGAACTTGTGAAATAAGATCAATTACATTTGAATTAATCGGTGTGGATTTGGCGCAACATAAATGTTCACATTATTATTATTATTATTTTTATTATTATTATTATTATCAGTTAACAGTAATTAATGAAAGATTACTATTGGCAGACTAAATGATATCTCTCAACTGTCAATATATGATAATTCTCCCCCCCATCCTTCAAGCAAGATACATACACACAGCTGCATAGAAATAACTTGAATACTTTTCAACTCCAGCCTCAACACAGACCAAACCACAGAGAAGAAATAAGTACCGATGAATGAAATTCAAAGTAGCGACAACTTAATACCAGATCATCACAAGTACATGAAATCTAACCAACAGACATGTCAATCAAGCTGGCGAGAGAAATTAATCCTCTTACGCGAGTATGTTGACATGACATAACGTAACATGCATGATGCCCGCGGAACGTAGTACTATGCGACGCTGAAACCAGAGACATGAGCGAGCCACAAAACTCAAGCTTATTGTCGCGATTATCAAGCAATTTGGTTGTAAATCTACAGATAAGACTGCTTACTGTTATACTGGTAGCATAGAGCCAAGCACTCGGCCATCCCGGCATCCAGAGTCTATAGATCCTGCTCGGAAATCGTCTTCCTACAGCCTCGGGTAGCCATCTCCAGAGCACCAGCGATATCTCAGTCGGCTTTACTCCCCACTTGGACTACAGTCGCTCCAACCCAGTCAGACATGGTTCACGACTGTTCAATTAGGATATCCGTCCTTCCCATGCCTGCCCGGCTGTACTTCAACATGGCTGACAGGGCGAAATCATTCGGGATTGAATGGAAGTTCCATTAAGGACATAGATTAGGTTGATCAATGGCGGAACACATGGGATGACTGTTGTGGTGGTGCAGGGGACCGGCGATTGCGCACACATTGCAGTGGGAGTGTTCGCCAGTGTCGTACTGTAGACATCCGCCTTTCACTGCCGGCTATAGAAAAGCGTAATGGGGCTGTCAAAATTTAAAATTTAATCAATGTCAACACGGTTAACTGGTTACGACTGCGACGATTTCTTCGGCAGTGGGAACCTGCATGTCTGGATGCGGCGTGTCACCGACGCGTGTCACACAGTGACTCCACATACGGCGAACGTACCACTCTTATCCAGACTTGGCCGTACTCGAGTTTTCTTTAAAAACTCCAAAGTGACAGCCGTTCGCAACTTGCATAAAAGTTGCTTCAATAATTCATAAGGAGCTATTTAGCTGGCTTTACATCAATACAACAAGCCATCCTCCGACTTTGGCGTGGAACACATTGATTCTATTATGGAGACAGATCCAGCCATCGCTGTAATTATCAATTAATTACAGAATGGGTCATCGTGTTCGGGGGGAAAAAGTGGAAAATGTTTTCAGCTTCAAACAGCCACAAACGGAAGAACTAAGACTTCAAAGGATGGATTTAAGTACCACATTCAAAGAGAAATTTGATAAAGTCCTGATGGGAGAATCAATGCTGGACTAAGAATTAATCCAATATTTCAACAAAAACCTGACAGTTTCACCTCCATTCCAGTGCAGATAAACGACTTAGAAAACAATGTGAATAGAACGTATGCCATTAGATCCTAATCACATAGCCCAGGCACAAATGAAGTTCTCTTCCAGCACAGCCAATACCCAATAAATCCCCAGTGAAACATGGTGAAGCAGCGACGTTAACACTCAGAATAAAGTCTGAGCAAATCCAGACAGCACTTGCGTAATCAATATTCACGTGCAGACAGTGCTTAAGTAATGAATCTCCTTGTTCAGATAGCATTTAAGTAATCTATCAGATTCTGCATCCATCACTTAACTAATCTGGCCATGTAGAGAGAAGACATCACGAAAGTAATCAATATGATTTCAATGTGCAGACATCGCTTAAGTAATCTATATCCATGTGCAGACATGACTTAAGTAATCTATCGATATGCAGACATGACTTAAGTAATCTGTCCATGTGCAGACATCACTTAAGTAATCTGTCCATGTGCAGACATCACTTAAGTAATCTGTCCATGTGCAGACAGAACTTAAGCAGTCTTTGTCCATATGCAGACACCACTTAGGCGGTCTTTGTCCATGTGCAGCAGCAATCAGCTGGTATTTGACATTGGAATTGACAGAAGCATGCAGCCATTAGCAGAGACGTCCTGTGTCGATAGCCGATCAATATCCACCTGAGTTATTGTTCGTGTCGCGCAAATCGAATGGAAGTGGTGGTATTGACATCTGGGCAACTGGCTAACTTATAAGTACAGTTGCTGAACAAGCCACGATATCGAGTTAGATTAGGAAATTAACATCTCAAATGACCTGAGATTAGGAAATTAACGTCTCAAATGATCCGAGATGGCAGGTGTTTCTTCAATGATGAAATTAAAGTTTCGTAATAAATGCCAAATCTGTCATAAATAACAAAAGTGGTGGGGTTTTCAATGTGTAGTATGCACGAATAACTTTGAAAGGATTAATTTTTTATCTTTTGGTAATTGCAAGATAGTAATAATTTTCAAATAGAATGTTAATGTTATTTCCAAACTACGTTTCATATCATGTAACTCTATATTAAATGTCAATTAACACCTAGGAACATTAACACCTCCATAAAGAACTCGGAGACATTTAATGCTATAAAAAAATAATGATCTAAAAACAGAAAAGATTTCTGATATGATAATGTGTAAGATATCTCCTTATTGACAACTTATTAAGAAATGGTTTGAGGAGATGACAAAATAAACAATTACGATATGATGATGACAATATGACAATGAGGACATGGCAATGACCAATGACATGACAATGACGACATGACAATGCATGACATGACAAGACAATGACATGACACATAATGACAAGACAATGACATGACAATGATACGACAATGACGACATGTCAATGACATGACAACCGTCCTGAAGAACTTCCAGAAGACGGTTACCACTACGTAGCACACCTAGCCATCTGCACATTGGAACCCGAGTGGGGGTCACATCCAGGATTCCCCGTTAATCAGATATCAAAGGAGGACAAACAAAGACGTGTGCGTATCCTGGGGGTTCTCCCCGACCCGTGTGTTTGACTGTCGCCCCCCTGGGACTTCAAGTAGAGGAAACAGTAGCGCACAATAATGAGAACAAAATTCTCTAATTGGCCGGGTTTCTACTTTTTTGTGCCACTTCTTCCGAACCCGACTTGGGTTACGAGCGCAATGTCAAGATGTCTTGTTGTCCTGGCTGCGAGGGGACAGGGTAAATTGGGTGTGGAGCTCGAGGGTAGGGGAGTTTTGAGGGTGTGACTTGGCTTTAGGGTCTTGTGGGGATGAACTGGTCTGTTCAAGGTGGGAGGAGAAACTGTAACAACTATGTGTAGAGCCATCCCGATGTAGTGTTCATAAACAAAGGGTTGTTGGGTTTGCAGGGTGAATAAACAGGCTACTTGGTAACATAATGACTTTGTGGGTGGTAAAATAAAATTTACGAACTTCAATGTGTTAAAAAATGTGTTAGATAAAAGGAGCAAAAAATAAATAAATTTATAGATGCCTAAAAATACAATTTTCTAATAGCATGATAAACAAGCAGATAATAGAATGATAATGTGGGTGGTAAAATTCAACTTGCTAGATTAAATCTGTTAAAACTAAAAGGGTAAGAAAGCAACGTTGATATATGCGCAAAAACAAAAACTAAAAGCCCCACTAAAATTGTTTCGCAATCTTCTAATGGAATATCGGCAATATGTCTTTGTTTAGCGAGCACACAATACACGGCCTGTTTAGACTGACAATTGTTAATAATCTCAAGTGACAACGGATGTAAACATAGATGACAGTGCCATAATACCTGATGACACCCTATCCATTTGTTACCATCTTGATAAACTCCTGGCTGACCTCGGCACACACAGGACCATTGTGCAGGCTGCTACAAAACACTGCCACGTGCAGCGGAGGTCATGACGTTGTTGTAGAATTGATAAGCACAGTTTCTTGTAGTCGTGCTATGAATATTGTGTACACATTTTCATGAATAAAGCGGGACGTTGATGAATGAGCTACAAGGAGGTAGATGACACGTAAAATTCGTAAGATATTTTTCCTGAAATTACAGGATACACTGGAGTGCCCACAATGTCGGTGCATACACCTGGGTATATATAATGACAGTGTACTCCTAAGTATACTACCATCAGAAAATAAGGGAACGATACTGATATTCCTATACGGAACACATTAAAACACGAACACATAAAGT